>OX465582.1:110163956-110236456 GCA_950022655.1 Alentia gelatinosa
TACATATATGAATACATAACACAAAAAAGAAAATCCATCGGGAATGCCGCACGTTAGGGGTCAGAGGTCAGACGAGCTGAGGTCACAGGTCACAGGTCACAGGTCACAGGTGTGAGGTCAGACCCGGAGTACGCGAGGTGGCGCTGCGGTCGGTGCTGCCCCCTGGTGGAGAGGCTCGGGGCGGCGTGTTCTAGGTGAGTGTCTGGAGACGGGGGGAGGGGGGCACCTGTACGGGCAGCCAGGTGTGCAGGTAAGACGGCGACTGGCGTGTGAGCGGGGTGGACCGCGGCCATGATGGGTGCCGCTAGAATCTCTGTTTCTTAGAATTTCTTACAGGTATATCCATCATACTTCATATATATATACGTATATATGTACAGTAGAACCCCGCGTAAGCGGCCACCTTCCGTTCCGAGCCAAAGTGGTCGCTTACGCGGGGTGCCCGCTTATGCGGGGTTAAAATAAACATCTAATAGATGGAACCATTCCGAGCAAATGTGTCCGTTAACGCGGGGTTCCACTTACGCGGGGTGTCCGTTGGGCGGGGTTCTACTGTATATACGTATGTATGTATGTACGAAATTGCGAAATTATAATCAGCATAGCATGATTCATGGCATTATGGTGAAAATAATATCCATATCTGTTAACATTGACTTTATATCAATCACTCACATGACTATTTATATTGGCGACATCAGTTTACTAACATTAGTAACGGGCAGACATACCCCGTCGTGTATAATAAAGCAACTCAAATCTCATAATGCTAGTTATTTCAGATAAATATCTGTCAAATGAAAGGGGCATTACATTCCTTTTTTCCCAACTATTTGTAATTCAATTCCTAACAGTAACGTCTTTATATAAGATGATGAAACAGAAAAGGTATTTAATATGGGGATACATATGGTTGACATCTCATTCAGAGACATAGAGTTGATATTGAATTTTGAAAACACAAGAATAGCAAAGCCTGCAATGGCATAAATGCTGAACCAAAGGCCTTCATAACAGTATCACTCTGTTGTCTCACAATGATGTATGAGTTACAGTATAAACATTACAATGTCCTACATAATAGTATCACTTTGCTATGAAAACAATATTTGACAACTATCATAAAACAATAAGTCTACTAGGATAAAACTAAATTAGTAGAACATGAAATTATAGAGCCTTGTGACCTAGGTAGATATTGACAAAATGTATTAATTATATTTTTTTACGTATTTTATTCATACTGGCCATTGTTCAGTAATTACATGGTGGTTTCAATGACCAGATGAATGGATGTGGTATGTTATTGTTAATACACACTTCATTCTTCAGAGAAAACATGTAGGCATAGGCCTACAGTGAGTGCACATATCTGTAGGCATAGGCTTACAATGGGTACATATCTAGGTCGGCCTACGGCTACAATGAATAGGCCTACATGTACATATATATGTAGGTCTAGGCTTACATATACCTGAAATGCACTCGATATACTTCATACTGGAAAGTTACTATTTATCTTACAACACAAATGCAGTTTTGTAGTATCATGTGAAATATCTACTGGGTTTAGATTATATTCGCCACCCCCAGCCACCAGCACACTATTACACCTCCCCGTCTCTCCTGCCCGTCTCTCCTGCCTATCTCTCCTACCCGTCTCTCCTCCCCGTCTCTCCTCCCCGTCTCTCCTCCCCGTCCCTCCTCCCCGTCTCTCCTCCCCGTCTCTCCTCCCCGTCTCTCCTCCCCATCTCTCCTCCCCGTCTCTCCTCCCCATCTCCCCGTCTCTCCTCCCCGTCTCTCCTCCCCGTCTCTCCTCCCCGTCTCTCCTCCCCATCTCTCCCCCCCCATATCTCCTCCCCGTCTCTCCTCCCCATCTCTCCCCCCCATATCTCCTCCCCGTCTCTCCTCCCCATCTCTCCTCCCCATCTCTCCCCCCCATATCTCCTCCCCGTCTCTCCTCCCCGTCTCTCCTCCCCGTCTCTCCTCCCCGTCTCTCCTCCCCGTCTCTCCTCCCCGTCTCTCCTCCACGTCTCTCCTCCCCATCCCCTCCCCGAGCCGTGCACCAGATCGAGGCCAGCGTGTGCGTCCCTTCAAAACGAGACGCCCAATGAAAACACGGTAACCACGTTACGTCAAATTAACGCCGACAAGATGGGCGACAATTTTCCGTCGCCGACAAAAAACAGGCGCAAAATGATTGACAATGGGGACGGTGGTGGTGGTGTGTATGTGCGTGGGGGGAGAGTGGAGGGTTGGTGTGTAGAATGGGGGGAGAGTGAGGGGCGTTTACCGCGCGACTTCCACTCGCCGGCCGCTCGGCGTCTGTTTGCCGCCGCGTATTAGCGTCCACCGCGGCCTGATCGCGCGCCCGCCCCGACCGGTAACTGAAGCCGCGCGATTGTGGGACGCCATTAGCGCGCGCGCGTCTGGTGTTGACATTCTCCACCAATCAGCGGTAAAATGTGTAATTTCTCCATATAAGGGCATTGAGCAGACGACAATCGATCCTCGCCGAGAGAGCCCGGCGCGGGCTTTTCTTGCCGGCCGCCTGTAGGGAAATTATTAAATTAAACCTTCATTAAGTGACTAAACGCTGGTTCTCTGCGCCTGCGTAACCCGCGCACAATCACGTAAAGTAAACGGCCATCTCAATCTGCAACCCCCCCCCCCCCCCCTCCTACTCCACCTACAACCTCCGTCATTATGAAAAATTAATCTAAAACAGCGTCAACACAATTTACCAGTAATGCTCTTAAAATAACAAGATAATTTCCTACTATTTGACGGGGCCAAATTGCTACGTGGTGCGGTGAAAGGACGGGGACCGGGCGGGGAGGCCGCCGAGGCCGGGGAACGCACGCCGACCGCCCCGCCACCGTTTACAAACCAAGCTAAAATTTCGCCGGCAAATCGCCGCGCGGACAATGGGCTAAAAATGGGAAGGAGGCTGTATTTCAGGCAATGAAAACATGCCGGGGAGAGTGAATTAACGTGGGAGTAAAGCGAGGGGTGTGGGAGCAGGGAGGTGTGGGGCAGGCAGGGGAGGGACTGGCATACAGCGGGTGTAGGGCTGTATAGTGGGCAGGGGGAGATATTGGTGGTAGGTGGTGGGCAGTGGGTGGCGGACATTGGGTGGTGAGCAGGGAAAAGTCAATGGGAGGAATACTTACTATATATCAGTGTGAGGTATGGATGGTATATTGACTCAGAAAGATGTAGGTGTGATTTTGATGTTAGTTGGCGTCAGGAAAAAAAGTGGTATTTTTCATGTGGAATTCACCGACTCAGAGACACTGAGAAAAAACCACATCAGTGTTGAACATGGAATAGGGCTGAGGGTATATCTCCCCCCTGTACACACTAAAACAATGGACGACACACAGGATATAGACCATAGAGAACGGACTGCAATACTCGTGGGGGCATAGAGAACGAGTTCCCAATGTTAAGTCTATGGGACAAAAATATCAGGGGTGAGATAAATGTGGTATACTGACACAGGAAGCTGTATGGTTGATGGAGGACAGGAGGCAGTATACCTACTGCAGTATGACGTATTGGTGGTATATTGTCACAAAGAGACGTATGGTGGGCAGTATATCTACTACAGTGTGAGATAAATGTGGTATATTGACACAGGAAGACGTTTATGGTTGTTGGGGGACAGTATGCAGTATACCTACTGCAGTATGACGTATGGGTGGTATATTGTCACAGGAAGTCGTATGGTGGGCAGTATATCTACTACAGTGGTACGTTTAGGTAGTATAGTGACACAAAGTGGGTGTTATACCTGCAATAGTATGACGTATAGGTGGTATATTGACACAGAAAGTCGTATGGTGGGTGGTTCACCAGTGTGACATAAAGGTGGTATACTGACACGGGAAGACAGGTGGGTAGATCTACTACAGTGGTACGTGTGGGTGGTATACTGACACAGAGAGACAGGTGGGTATATCTACTACAGTGGTACGTGTGGGTGGTATATTGACACAGAGAGACAGGTGGGTAGATCTACTACAGTGGTACGTGTGGGTGGTATACTGACACAGAGAGACAGGTGGGTATATGTACTACAGTGGTACGTGTGGGTGGTATACTGACACAGAGAGACAGGTGGGTAGATCTACTACAGTGGTACGTGTGGGTGGTATATTGACACAGAGAGACAGGTGGGTATATCTACTACAGTGGTACGTGTGGGTGGTATACTGACACAGAGAGACAGGTGGGTATATCTACTACAGTGGTACGTGTGGGTGGTATATTGACACAGAGAGACAGGTGGGTATATCTACTACAGTGGTACGTGTGGGTGGTATACTGACACAGAGAGACAGGTGGGTAGATCTACTACAGTGGTACGTGTGGGTGGTATATTGACACAGAGAGACGTATGGCGGGTGGTATACTACTAGAGGGTGACGTTAAGGTGGTATATTGACACACAGAGATAGCTGATCGGAGGAGGCGGGCGGCGGATCGTCCAGCACTGAGGCTTGTAGGAGAACGGACGACACCACGCCGCGTACGGGGACGGGGCGGACAGGAGGCGGGGACGGGGAGAGGTCGAGGCCGGGACACACGGAGAGGCGGGCGGCGGGCGGCGGGCGCGGGGATGCAGTGAAGAGCGTAGCAGGAGACACAGATTGTTACTATGAATCAGATCGGCGTGGCCGTATTCTCCGTGTAGTTGACGCGCAGAAATCCAAGCCAATGCGAGGATTGTGTCCACTATAGCGTTCAGGATACATGCTAACGGATATATGAAATCTGTGATTTATATCAGTGATTCTACCATCACCCATCAATGACGGCTCCGCCTTAACGGTCACAATACAGACTCAAATCAAACCTGAGTCCCAGGACTACAGTACTAGATAGGAGGGATGGACAAACAGGTGGAGGGGCGGGGTGGTGGGGCGAGAACAGGGCAGCCTGTATGTCTACACCTGTAGGTAATAAGGGCTGAGTGTACGTTATGTCTCCACGTGAAGGTTATTCATAGCACGTGTGTGTGCGCGGGCACGTGGCTGGGCGGGGAGACCGGGCCGGGGGGCGGCGCGCTGCCGGCACACGCGGCCGGGTCTCCGGGCAGCGGGCGGGGAGAAGCGGCCTCCGGGCATCCTCCGGGCAACCTCCGGGTACCGAGCCAACGGGCCGTGTATTTGTATTTCGGAATATCTCTATATCTATTTGGCTGTTGGCCTATTTATATATTTGGTTCCTCACTCTACTTATGACTTGGTTATGTAATACGGTTGCTCATCTCGTATGTTTATTGTATTTGCAATATCAAGTTATGTCTCTAAAGCTGGAGACACACCAAGCGAGAAATGCAGCGATTTCTGGAATCGCCAACACAAAATGGCAAGTATTTCAGCTATTACCCTATATTTCACCTGATTATTGCTTCCGAGACACTAAAGTATCAATAGGAGATACTACTATGAAGATATATCTCATTTATATGTTATTTTGTATTTGACAGCTGTAAAGTACATGTGTGTTGTAACATATCTCCTTTACAAGGCGACCTGCGAGTAGCATGCAGAAACCACAGTGTCCTAACCTAACCAATGGAGGTGGTAGACCGCGACAGACAGGTAAGCGAACCTTATACTGAATTTAAAAAGATAAATAAAATGAAATAAAATTCCGTCAGGTTTGGAGTTCTGACCATAGGGGTAGGTTTCTTAAATACTACATGGAGGGACAAATGATTTCAATCTACCCCTATATGCACTTCCTGTGGAATAGTGAATTCCATTGGATCACACAACCACCTATAAAAGTATTCATTTACTCGCATGAGTTTGATAAAAGACATGTGACTCTCCGCTTATGGCTCATTGTACTGGTTTAAGCATAGGTCTAGGCCTACTTGCGATATGATAAGTTATTTTCACATTTGATTTAAAGTTTTACCTGAGGTGGAACCTATTTCATACACAGTTCTCAATCCTTGACAGATAAACCTCTTACAGAACACCCACAGATTGCGCAGTTGTTGATGTGAGTTCCAGGAATTGTCAGATCCTAGATTATTAAACGGCACCATGGGGCCCCTTTGAATAATCTAGGATCGTACGTGAAGTAATCGTTTGATGATATTTAAGTTTGTTTATTAAGGCAGTCTTAGCCATCCATAAGGTCCATAAGTGTTGAATAAAGTTGACCCACATCGGGATTCTGTCCCTTCTTAGCGGTAAATGTTGCCAACAATTGCAGGAGAAATATCTTGTTCCAGGGAAATGGAACCCTATAATTTAGATGAAGAGATTGTTTCAGACAAACATCCTGTGAGGTACATGAATCTCAGCAGGCTTTGTCTCAGACGCACACCCTGTGAGGTATATGAGTCTCAGCAGGATTTGTCTCAGACAAACACCCTGTGAGGTACATGAATCTCAGCAGGATCTGTCACAGACAAACACCCTGTGAGGTACATGAATCTCAGCAGGATTTGTCTCAGACAAACACCCTGTGAGGTACATGCATCTCAGCAGGATTTATCTCAGACAAACACCCTGTGAGATACATGAATCTCAGCAGGATTTGTCTCAGACAAACACCCTGTGAGGTACATGAATCTCAGCAGGATTTGTCTCAGACAAACACCCTGTGAGGTACATGAATCCCACTGTGTGAATTCCACTTTACAGGGCACAGAATCCCAGCAGGATTTAACTCAGACCAATACTCTATGAGGTACATGAATTATCAGGATTTGTCTCAGACAAACACTCTATGAGGTACATGAATCTCAGCTGGATTTATCTCAGACAAACACCCTGTGAGGTACATGAATCTCAGCAGGATTTGTCTCAGACAAACACCCTGTGAGGTACATGCATCTCAGCAGGATTTATCTCAGACAAACAGCCTGCGAGGTACATGAATCTCAGCACGATTTATCTCTGACAAACTCCCTGTGAGGAACATGAATCCCATCGTGTGAATCTCACTTTAGGGAAATGGAACCCTACAATTTACATAAAAAAATTGTTTTGAATTAAAAAATCTCATTAGGGTTTGTTTCAGACAAACACCCTATGAGGTACATGAATCCCACTGTGTGAATTCCACTTTACAGGGCACAGAATCCCAGTTGGATTTATCTCAGACAAACACCCTGTGAGGTACATGAATCCCACTGTGTGAATTCCACTTTACAGGGCACAGAATCCCAGTTGGATTTATCTCAGACAAACACCCTGTGAGGTACATGAATCCCACTGTGTGAATTCCACTTTACAGGGCACAGAATCCCAGCTGGATTTATCTCAGACAAACACCCTGTGAGGTACATGAATCTCATCAGGATTTGTCTCAAACACCCTTTGAGATACATGAATCCCATCGTGTGAATCCCACATACATATATATACGACCCTAGCCTATTAAACGGCCCCCACACTCCCGCACACTCCCGTACAGTGGTGTGGTGTCGTGTACTGACTCGAACCCTCAGGTTCGCGCCCGCTGGACCCGTAAATGAGGTATTTACAAAGTCAATGATCCCCACCCCGGCTGTGGCCGCCTTATTAGCCTCACCATTTGTTTCCTAATCAGACGACATTGATCAGCTGCCTGTTACCGGCCGGTGAGCAGCCTTAATCAGTGTGCGGCCAGGTACCGGCCCTGACTGGGCATCCGTGCGGCTGATTATGTGACCCCCGCGCATGGCGGCTGCATATTGAGTGTAGAGCGCGACTGAAGGGTGGGTCACGCTTTAACCCCGATATTTCTGGTTAATAAACGGGGATGTTTGTCCGACAAACCACAACATTGTGAAGCCACGGAGACGGGGATTAGATCCAAGTGTGGGGGGTGTGGAGGGGGGTTGGGTGTGGAGGGGAGTGTGTGATTCACATCACACCCAGGCCTCCCTTTTTTTAACCCTCTACCACCCCTTAAGTCCTAGACGGGGTGAGACTATTAAACCTCATCTCACAGAGCAAACAAGAAATACACGATTTTTTGTTTATTTGTAATCAAAACAATTGGTACTCTTCAGGAGAAATTGTTTTTAAAGATGTACTTTCAAATGAAATGCATAGACTATTTTTGATAATACTATAGGATATTCTATTTTGATCTCCATCAAGTTAGTCTGATACCTTCAACAATTAGGTACGGAATAATAAATGTAGAATGCGATAATTATTGGAATTGAAACTTCAACATTAATTATGATTTGGCGGGTGAAATAACCGCAGCGATTCTGAGATGAAAACTTTTGAATTTGAAGCTATATACAGAATATTGACTGGTTTCAAATACAAGTTGTCGTATCCGTATGCTCCGGGTATGGTGATACACACTCCCTATGTGTTTTCTATGGACACTTTGTATTAGGTGGATATATCTGTATGGTCCGGGTATGGTGATACACACTCCCTATGTGTTTTCTACGGACACTTTGTATAGCTGGATATATCTGTATGCTCCGGGTATGGTGATACACACTCCCTATGTGTTTTCTATGAACACTTTGTATTAGGTGGATATATCTGTATGCTCCAGGTATGGTGATACACACTCCCCATGTGTTTTCTATGGACACTTTGTATTAGGTGGATATATCTGTATGCTCTGGGTATGGTGATACACACTCCCCATGTGTTTTCTATGGACACTTTGTATTAGGTGGATATATCTGTATGCTCTGGGTATGGTGATACACACTCCCTATGTGTTTTCTATGGACACTTTGTATTAGGTGGATATATCTGTATGCTCCGGGTATGGTGATATACACTCCCTATGTATTTTCTATGGACACTTTGTATTAGGTGGATATATCTGTATGCTCCGGGTATGGTGATACACACTCCCTATGTGTTTTCTATGGACACTTTGTATTAGGTGGATATATCTGTATGCTCCGGGTATGGTGATACACACTCCCTATGTGCTTTCTATGGACACTTTGTATTAGGTGGATATATCTGTATGCTCCGGGTATGGTGATACACACTCCCTATGTGTTTTCTATGGACACTTTGTATTAGGTGGATATATCTGTATGCTCCAGGTATGGTGATACACACTCCCCATGTGTTTTCTATGGACACTTTGTATTAGGTGGATATATCTGTATGCTCCAGGTATGGTGATACACACTCCCTATGTGTTTTCTACGGACACTTTGTATAGGTGGATATATCTGTATGCTCTGGGTATGGTGATACACACTCCCCATGTGTTTTCTATGGACACTTTGTATTAGGTGGATATATCTGTATGCTCCAGGTATGGTGATACACACTCCCCATGTGTTTTCTATGGACACTTTGTATTAGGTGGATATATCTGTATGCTCTGGGTATGGTGATACACACTCCCCATGTGTTTTCTATGGACACTTTGTATTAGGTGGATATATCTGTATGCTCCGGGTATGGTGATACACACTCCCTATGTGTTTTCTATGGACACTTTGTATTAGGTGGATATATCTGTATGCTCTGGGTATGGTGATATACACTCCCTATGTATTTTCTATGGACACTTTGTATTAGGTGGATATATCTGTATGCTCCGGGTATGGTGATACACACTCCCTATGTGTTTTCTATGGACACTTTGTATTAGGTGGATATATCTGTATGCTCCGGGTATGGTGATACACACTCCCTATGTGTTTTCTATGGACACTTTGTATTAGGTGGATATATCTGTATGCTCCGGGTATGGTGATACACACTCCCTATGTGTTTTCTATGGACACTTTGTATTAGGTGGATATATCTGTATGCTCCAGGTATGGTGATACACACTCCCCATGTGTTTTCTATGGACACTTTGTATTAGGTAGATATATCTGTATGCTCCGGGTATGGTGATACACACTCCCTATGTGTTTTCTATGGACACTTTGTATTAGGTGGATATATCTGATTGCTCCGGGTATGGTGATACACACTCCCTATGTGTTTTCTATGGACACTTTGTATTAGGTGGATATATCTGTATGCTCTGGGTATGGTGATACACACTCCCTGTGTCTTTTCTATGGACACTTTGTATTAGGTAGATATATCTGTATGCTCCGGGTATGGTGATACACACTCCCTATGTGTTTTCTATGGACACTTTGTATTAGGTGGATATATCTGATTGCTCCGGGTATGGTGATACACACTCCCTATGTGTTTTCTATGGACACTTTGTATTAGGTGGATATATCTGTATGCTCTGGGTATGGTGATACACACTCCCTGTGTCTTTTCTATGGACACTTTGTATTAGGTGGATATATCTGTATGCTCCGGGTATGGTGATACACACTCCATATGTGTTTTCTATGGACACTTTGTATTAGACGGATAATACCATTCCCCCAACCCACGGCCGCGGCATGTCTGTGTGGTGTGTTGACTCTATCCCTGGTGGCTCCTGTTTTTCTCGCTCTATAGACGTTACCAGTAGCAGAGGGTTAACGGTAATCCTACACTGGACCCCAGAACGTGCTAACGGCGGAAGCCGGGGATATTTGCGGGTCATCGTGAATTAATGACCTCTCAGGGAGAATACACGGAGGCAGACAGAAGTACACGGAGGTAGATCTACACGGAGGTAAGTCGCCCCCAGTCCCTGATTGGCACGAAGCCAATTACTGGTCATTAATTAGTCTGTGTGGACCTCGTGTTTACCTTATCACTGCCCTGTCACGTGATCACTTAGGCTCAGCCCATCTGCACACCGCCTAGATTAGGCCAATCTGTCGCCATTACCTTATTGATAGGCCCAACACTGCTGTCCTAGAGCCTAGACGGCCTATCATTGTCACGGTCCACTGAGAAGCGACTGACGACCGCACTGCCACCGGGGGAGCAACTCTGACACTACAAATTGGGTATAACGGTATAGGGCGCATAGATCATGTTACCTGGGCGGCGCCATTTTACTCCCGAGTAGGCGATTTTCAGATCGGAGGTGAAAAAGTCGGTGTTCTTCACTAATGGAGCTTTGTTATTCATTAAGCTTCGTGAATTACTCCGCGGTCAATCTTGGTGGAGTACGGACCGAGATATTTCTATCTCGTGAGTTTCATTCTAATAATGCATGCGTTGCTACAGAAAACGTACCTAATGTAATGTCGAGTTGGTTAAAGTCTGTGAGGAGTATGTAAATCATGTTGCACAATTAAATCCAAAGGTGGCGCCACCATTCTAATTTGTGTTGTTTATTTTTGGCTATATTTTTGCCATATCTCCAATTAATGTATTTGTTTGAAGTAACAGGTAGATGTATGTTGCCTAACTCTATTGCTACTCCTCACTCTGCCTGGAAGCATGGCATATGTCTGTCATATATTAGGCCAGGTATCGACCGCCATTTTTCTAGTGCATTGTGGGATTGCATTGAACTGGTACTTGGGCGATACTTTTTTAGATTTTACACTGGTTTACCGCCAGAGGATGTGATGAAAACATCTTAATATGTTATCTTCTATGTTTGGAACGTTGTCATTCCATGGAACCAGGGAAAGTTCAAGGTCGCTTCAAATCATGCGTTACCTGTCCAATGGTTTACTCCTCACTTTACCTGCTCGATATGTGGTCTCACATAGTGTTTATTTGTGTCTCTGACCTTAATCAAGTGGACTACTCCTCACTTTACCTGCTCGATATGTGGACTTGCATAGAGTTTATTTGTGTTTCTGACGTTAATCAAGTGGACCACTCCCCACCTTAACCTATTTGTGCCCCTTAACCGCCTGGGCCAAAATCCACAACTCCACAGTGCTTCAGGTCGCCTTCTTCCGATGAAATCGTTCAGAAACTCACTCAGATATGTTACAATGCAATAGTCGTACAAAATAATAACGAATAAAAATATGCAGAATTCTGACATCATTCACTGCTCCCGTTTCAGTACTGAACGACCTTGACCTCGGCCATGAAGGAGACTGGAATCCAAAGTAACAGCCAAGTCCAGTGTGTGTGTGTGGGGGGGGGGGGGGGGGGAGGGGGGGGGGGGGTAGAAGGGCCGCTTAGTGCGTCGTTAGTTGTCTATTTTTTATCGTGTGCATAAGCGGAGTTGACAAGAGTACGACAACACAGCCCCTTCATTCCGGGCGGTAGATCGGGGACACTTGGTTGACTAAATAGGCCTTTAGCGTGTTAAACCACTATTCACCTCCGCCTCGTCAAAAGAGGAGAGTTCCACTTTGACGTGACACGCTGAAATATAGTTCCTTGAGACACGATATCGGCGGAGACACTTCCCAGCGGGGAGGTGTGAAACGTCAGGGCGATAATAGGTGCAGATTCCACCACCAAAAGGCGTGTCCTATCTGTGTGGGTGTGGGGTAATTATAAACAAGCCTTTATTCCCACGACACTGCGACGTCGTCGAGCGCGGCAGTGTGTTTCTATGGACGTCAGACGTCAGAGTAATGACGTAATTGACGTGATCGTGACGTAGGTACTTGACGTGTTAGTATTATGGGTAAACGTATTAACTGAGACCGTTGTGATCGCTGTTCAACGTCCGTCGTATACAAAGTAGTCCCCATTGAGAATGTATGGGGGTTCATAGACCCATTGTTTAAAAACTGTCACACAACGTAAACATTGTATATACGGATTTTAAATACATTATATATATATATATATATATACGGAAAATACACTCTTCAGCCATATATCATACACCTCAAACATTGTATATTTGCTTTCAAATACATTATATACACGGAAAATACGTTCTTCAAACATATAACAAGTTTATCGTTTGTATACAATACTATACCTAAGTTTGGAGAGCAAAAAATGATAGGTATATAGGCCTACCTTATAAAATGCAAATTGTTGGGTTTAATTTATTCAAAAAGATGGATCACAAACACAACAAAGGAATGGCTTTGTGGACAGGCGGCTCTGTAAACCACTCAAGGCTGACTTCGAAATGCACTCACTTTCGCTCGTATATTACTTCGCGTCAATCTCTCCTGGTTTACGGCCGCTTGTTCACAGAACCATAAATCATTGTCTGGTTACGATTCCTCGATTCCCGGACCTGTTTTTGTGACACGTTTTTTGTCCTTGTTTATATAAATAGTGCAGGTCTGATAAGATTTTGATTTCCATGATTTGATAAAAAGATACTCCTTCCCAAACGTTGTGAAACTGCGTATAAATAAGGCAATCAATAAAAAACGATTTGTGAGGCTTTAGGAATGTACTCGATGTCCATTTCTGATTCTAAGTGTTTATGTATTTCCCGCCAAAGATAATCTAATCCTATTAAGACTGGTGTTGGGAACTGACATATACTCTTTTTTCATATAATCCTGTTTATAAAACTCCACACAGAGCGACATTAAATTGTCACTCAATGATCTATCATAGCCCTGTTCTGTCTCACATCCATGGTGTCATTTCCAAGCCGGCGAATCACACCATAGATCGAGATTTTAATTTACTTATAAATCCATTGTCGTGAGTGTCTATCACAACAAGACAAACAAAAACGACATGGCACTGACACCCCCTGGTGAGTGTCTTACGTACTAACGGTCACATGACCTGTCACGTGACGTAAAACACCCTGTGTAGTTTACCGACGCAGTGACGGAGACGTCACGTTTATGTCGCCGTTACCTAGCAACGGGAGAAGCAGACGACACGAGATAATCTTGTATTGTTGGGTTTAATGGCGCCAGATTGGAGTCTTAAGGCGTCAATTAACTGAGAATTCGCAGGAACTACTTTTGGCGGCGCGGACTGGTGCAGGGGCGGAGTGATATGGCCGGCGGCGACGCGGCCCTGGACGCGGAATGTCACAGTGTGTGAGACGTACACCACGTGACCTCAATGCTGTGTCCTGATTGGCCCGCACAGCTGTCAGACGCTTGGTGAGGGAGAATAATGTAATGAGAGCTCTTAATGGTAACATTGTTTGAGAGGAAGCTTTTTAAGACTGGGATGGGTGGTTGCGGGGGGTTGGTGCTTTCTTTTTATCATTTACCATTGGGTGGTGTACGGGAAGCCACATGTGGTCAATGCCAGGGACGTAATGCTCCACAGAACAGACATAGACCACGCTACGTCCCCACACTCTGAACACTAATTGATGGCACCTCAGTGCATCCTGAAAGGCAAGTCCTACAACTCACAACGGTGCCTCTTGTTTTGTTTTTTAATATTTATAATTATCAGTCTAAATTCTATCGTGAGCAGATAGTGTATTGGGATGCGGGGGGAAGGGGAGGGGTGTTCGCACAGAATCCCTCTTTTTTGTTTTAAAGGTTTATATTTCGCCTTCAATATAGAAAATGGTTCTTCAAAGCAAAATTCACAATTTAACAATTTACAAAGGTGTTACATATGTACATGTTCAGGCTGAGTGCTTACTCAGTAGAAGGTATTGTTTATATAATACAGGCATAGTTCTAGGCTAAGATATTCTATTTAATAATTCCAGATATTTATAGACATACATTAACCGGTGTGAATATTGCATTGTGAAATAGTGAACATTATAGTTATACAAGGTCATATACCCTCAATATTATTTGCACATTCCTTTTCCTTTTTGGTCATCTATTGGACACATGTTTGGCCACCTGTCTTCTTTGTTGTTATAGACTATATCAGTGACTAAAATCAGACTTTTGGATACTTATATTCATCAACAATATTTTGGGGGAACTATGGCACGTTTCGACGGCACGTCTTCTTGTATGAGGTCTGAAAATATAGTTGGAGACCTTGGATATGTGGTTATTTATCATTTTTTTAAAGTAAATCGTTGGGGACTGATAAAGGCCCCCGTACACACCCGGAACTCTCATCTCTTGGCAAATAAAAGCTGAAGTCATCTTGTGTTCTCTTAATCATCAAAGTAGTGGATACAGAAGCAAATTCAACTGTTTTTGTTAGAATAACAACGAAATAAAATGTCATATGGAATCTACCTTTAGCTATTACCGAGCCTCCAGAATGTAAACGATTGAGGTGTGACCTTGCATTAAATATCCTGCATCTGCATTTTTAAATAATAAAAAAAAATCCACTAAACCGGAAAGATGTTACTTATGGAGATAGATACCTTTAAGATGCAATATTTACTTTTTTCTCAGACACATTGACAGAAATTAAGCATGACATAGACGAGTATTTTTTATCAATCCAAATTGTCCCAGGTCTAAATGTCAGTCTAGGACAGCTAGGTATTAACCCAGGGAAGTGTTACTAATAATGATGTTGGTTATACACCTTTCCTCTTTCACCAAGGTCAGTGAGGCGAAAAGGCACACCTTTTATGCCCGGGGCGAATTTAATTGGTCCCATTTTTGTCAAAAAAGCTAGCGTTTGATCTAGTTATTGTTACTGAATAATGAGTTTGTCGGGAGTTCCATTGTGTGTGGGATGACAACCGATACTCTTCACCCCTCCTGCGGCCCGCATATAAAGTGAGTGCACGGGTGACTGTGTAGATGTAGGATGGACGTACACCCCTCAGGCTTATCCACCTAATCTCACAGATAAGAGTTCGCTGTATGTTTCCCAGAGTCTCCTCCAACAGTAGTTTGTATAACAACAACAAAAAACCCGCCCTTCGTTTCACCTGTTTCCGTTTTCCCGCCACTTTGTCGAAATGTCGTCTGCCCTCCTCATGGACGCCGCCCGCGCGTCCCCGTTTGCTCCGACCCTATTTAAGTGTAATTTATATTCCACCTAGACCTCCTCTCACCAGGGGGCGTCGCACGTGCCTTCCCACGACGAGAAACGGCGAGAAACGACGAGAGCGGCGGCGAGGGTTTGTCGAACGTGGGCCGAACAATACCCAACTTCTTGACTGGAGAGCTCCAAATATTTCCCCGCCAATCGGAGCGGAGGTAGCGAGAAGCAGACGACAAACACCCGGTCGGCGGCCGCCCCCGTGTTTGGCCGCCGCCACCGCGCTCCCTCCCCCGCTCCCCCGGTGACGCAACCCGAGGGGGCTTACAATAATCCCCGTGGTGTCTAACATGCCAACTTTAACCCCTTCAACCACCCCTTGAGCGGCGGTAATGAGTATTTGTCTATGTGGCCGCACGCCGCCACCCGCCACTCCACGTTGATGAACTAGGCGCGCTTTTGTTTCCGCGGCAGAATTCGGAGGCACGCGGGGGAGCGTGTTGGAGAGGCAGAAACACACCCGAGGTACAGGGATCTCATCGCCACTAAAGACCCCTTTACACCACCGATTGCCGCCCATCAAACACGTCCGCGTGCCAGTCTCGCGGGCCCCGCGTCGTGTCGTTGCCCCACTCGGCCACCAGAGGGCGTCGGTGTCGTTTGGGACGCGGGAAACGGGAGACGCTGGGAGCAGACGACATCTGGCTGCGTTCTCACGCGCGTTGCGTCCCGGGAACGCGCCGTCCTGCGTCTGTTTTTCACGCCGCGGCAAATTACAACTCAATCACGTGATTAACACGGCCTAATCCGGGCCTTAATCTGCGACAACGCGATGTAATCCATCCCAGTTGTCAATCATTTTCCCGCGCTTTTTTCAGAAACCACTTATTTATCGTCTGCTATCAGTTTCCTTCCATTTTGCGCGTTTTTTAACCATTCACAATATTTTACAAACCCACCAACTTTGATAATGATATCTTTTTACATTTCTATCCTTTTCCTCTGCGTATATTTATCACAACGTAGGTGTCCCGTATAAATAATAACCCATCCATATTCCATATCCATCGTGAATCATAACAGAAAATATAAAAAATATAATAAATAACACTGGAAACATGAGAGTCACCGAAAACAATGTCTTTTGTTACACACTCCCCACCAAGACAATTTCCAGCCTCACAGAATTCTCCTTTCAGCATCAAAAACGCCCCAGACGACCACAAAGCTGCCGCGATGCATGCTGGGAGCGTATGTCGTGGCACGTGACCCCGGACACCCCCTGGCGGCGGCTCCTGTGGAGAGCGGGCGAGTGGGGGCAGGTGCGGGGTGAGGCATGTGGTCAGCATTGTGTCTTTTTAATAAGGAGTGACAAACTGTCGATGATAAATGGTTCTCTCCCGAACGAAAAACTCCCATATTTCTTGACATTATTTATACATATACCCGGGCCACTTAGACTACTCATCATCGGAGAGAGAGGCCGCTCTATTGAAATTCAAACGGGTTTATTATCTAAGTGACATATCTGAGCATCAGGTAATAACTACCGTTCTCAACTACGCACTCGGGGTGATAAAAATTGTCCCTTTTTTTCGGGGATGGTGAAGGGTGTTGACTTTTTGTATTCACTTCATTCAAATTGTTCCGTATCCAAATCCTGCCTCGGAATTTACATCTGGATAAAGCTGATGATACAAATGAATACGACCCACAGCAACAGTATCAACACAATAATTGCACTTCTTGAATAAAACATATACTACATAGGAGAAGCACCTTTGATACAAATATGGCCTTTATCAACAATTAACAAATATCTGTTTTTAGATTATCTATGCATTTTCTTTTATATATATATTAAGCATTTACAAATATCTGTTTTTAGAATATCTATGTATTATTTCTATATGTCAACCATTTACAAATATCTGTTTTTAGAATATCTATGTATTATTTCTATATATCAACCATTTACAAATATCTGTTTTTAGAATATTTATGGTTTTTTTAATATATTCTGTTTACATGCTTATCAAAGCGTACCGAAAACCCGATATGACTAATATTAGCTCCACTATAAATGATATAATTATAATCTAAATATCCCATTTTCTCTGCACATGTGCAGAATGAAGTTCAGCGTATTATGTGACTGTTGACTTTTACCTTCCTGGTCTCCTGCCTCGTTCTGATTGCGGCACGTGACATCAACACTGATCACGTGATTACCCGTCCGTACGAGGGTCACGTGATTAAGTACGGGAACGAGGCTGAGTGGGTGTGAGTGGCAGTTAATGAAAAGTCATTAACACTGTCAGACAAAAGGCCTGACGTTAGCGCTGTCACCGACTACTGTCAACAAACGGCCGCTGTCAGTGCTTGACATTTAGATGGAGTTTGACACTGTCAATAGATCAAGTGTGGGCTTACGTGCTGTAGGGTTACACAAAGTAAACACATTAGATCTTTATAAATAGGTTCCATTTATAACTTAATGGGGAACTAAGCGTATACGCGCCGCCATGTTTCTTGCAGCTTTCCTTTTTTTAAATTTATCCTATTTCTACTATTTTTTATATCTTTTAAAGCAATTCTCATTGAGGGAATATCATGTGCACAATCACTGAGTTAGGCGATACAGCTGTTCTTCCACTCAGGCCCTATACATAACGGGAATGAACCAAAATGAGGAGATTTGCCGAGTCTCTATTCTGGCCATCTAGGAGGTCCCCCTTAGTATTCCTAAGTCTGAATAATACTGATATTTCATTCCAGGAACGCACCCAAACGAGGAGATTTACTGAGTCTCTATTCTGGCCATTTAGGCGACCCGCAGTATTCCTAATTCTAACTGATGCTCCTGTTGTATTGCGGGAATTAAGCCGAATGAGGAGATTGGCCGCGTCTCATGTCAGTGACACGTTCTCACCGGCTCGCGGGGCGTTGACTCAGTGAGCAGCTCGGCGTGGTGTGAGGCGGAGTAAGGGACACCTCCTCCCGGCCTCGTCCCCGGCCCGGCCCCGGAGCCGTCCCCGGGCTGTACGCGCGCGTTCCCCGGGAACCGCCCCGTCCCCCGCCCGCCCGCCCGCCCGCCCGCCCGCCATTTCCGGCCGGAGTTGACTCTATTGTAATGGCGGGGCTCAGCGATGAGCATTGCTTACATAACACAGGGACAGTTAAAGGCGTGGCGTACAAGTCACAGCGGTGTGATGAGGAAAACTGTTACCCTGCGAAAAACTTGCTTTATCGCCCACGAGTATGCGCAGTAATGAAGTCCAAGATTGGAGAGTGAGAAATTTGCCGAAATTAGGCATATTACGACATATCACGATATGTAATTCTCATGGTGAAATACTATTCTTTTCAGTTATTTACATTAAAATCACATTAAATTAATAGTATGGCCAAGAGTCAGTGATATCTGAACGGAAGAGCGTGTGCAGACGCATGCGCGTATAGGATGGGCGATAAAACAAGTTATTCGCAGGGTGACCGTTTTTTGCATCACAGTGGCACCTCTAAATGATAATACAATTGCCAGAAAAAGTCTGATAAGATCAGACGAAACGTTGCAAACACTCCCACAATACCAACCTCTATCGCGATGTACGATTATCCCCAAATAAATAATTTTTTATTAAAAAAATATTAAAAAGAATCAGCTTGTATGGTTTTCTGTGAAATATTCTAGCTACTGAGTCTTTTTGAATATTGTCAATTAGGTCTATCAATCTAAACGGGGTACTTGCGACACATAATAATACCAGGTGATTGGAATGTAGGATTTTTGTTTTGGTGCAGTTTGGCAGCAGCGTGTATGAAAAATATGCCTATTTATATTTGTTTGATGGGTATATAGGAGATGTGCGGAAAAATAGGGTTTTATTCAATTTTCTCAATAACAAGGACGATGACCTATATTTCGTAAACTGGACCGTACAGTGCTACACATTTGCAATATTCTCTGAAGGTTTCAAGAAAACGGAATAGGTTTTACTTTTTGAAAAAAAACTAAAACATTTAAGAACTACTCTCTATATATTCTCCTCTGAAATATTGATCTCTAAATACAAAATAAAATATCATGATGATCCCCAGATTCTAAGTCAGATATGCGTTCTACAATACTTTGAAATCATATTAAACGTTCATGAAAATGACATGGGTTTTAATTTCCAAGACAAATTGTCCGATATGCCTTTAATCCGGTCTACCCGCCACTCCCTCCTCCCTCCGCCCCCTGCCTCATCGACGGGCCAGTTACCCAATGCCCAAACTCATTTTGTTCGCAAATTCGCCGATAATGACTGTCGCGCTCATATTTTATGTGGCGATATGACAAGGAGAGGGGCGAACGTGCCCTGGCGGCCTTTTTACGAACCATACGAGGAGGCACAGTGTTTTGTTTCAGGGCCGCTTAGCACAAAGAGATATTTGTTCAAGGCGCTTATAATGCAACAACATAACTGAAACGACTTGGGTATTGCTCTCATAAATAGGGTGATTACGATTATTTGTAGATGGCGATTAATCAATTCTAGGGTAATGTATATGTATTGTCTGCATTATTAGGTTTATTTTCTTTATTATAGTGGTACAAAATTCTCTCATTTGTGGACTGGGCCAGCGCTTCCCCATGGGGGTGTGGCTGGTTATTTGTTTCCACTCACACATTTTTTTCTATTTTCTGTATTACATAACCCAATTTTAGGCCTACTTCTAATGAGATACTGCTTGCGTTTAAAAAAAGAGGACTCTTAGGAGACGACTAGATACATCATTGTTTACTAATTAGACAATAAACGACGGTTTTGTAGACAAGCGGCCGTAAACCACTCGAGGTTGACGTGTAGTAATACACAAGCTCTACTGAGTGTATTACGAGGTCAACCCCAAGTGGTTTACAGAGCCGCCTGTCCACATAACTATCCTTTGTCGTATTTATTATCCATCTTTTCGAATAAATTAAACCAAGTAGTCGCCATATTTATGGGTATAACAATAAGGACTATTACTTTGCTGTATAGCGCGAAGGGACTATTTTCCCGTATACCATGGCTTTGAGGCCGTATACCACAGATTTCAATCCGTATACCACAGTTGTGGTATCTGGCAGGTTTTATGTAATAGGTAGTGGTTTACCGAGTCCCCATACAGTCACAATGGGGACTTTGTATACGATGAATGATACATATAAATATAGATTTACGTCTAATTGTGAATGCATGGTATAATTAGAGGGTAAAAGTACGTGGGGCCCCTAATTACATCCTTATGGCTGGTTCCCGGTCTAGCCAAACAAACCCCGCTTAAGGGAAGACCATTCGTTCTGAAAAGATTGTCCACTCATGCGAGGTTTTCAAGTTTTCAAGTTTTTAAGTCACAACCTCTATCCACTTTTTGTTATGTCTGTGTCTGTGTTTATCACTGTGTCCTTATGGTAGAGACCAATACAGAGGCCTACCTAGACATCTACAGGAGCCTACATGGGTGTCTAATCGTTAGACACCAGTCTATTCACCCCACATACACACCATAAACAAACGGAAGATATTCTGGAGTGTTCTCTACACACAATCCTCCCAGAGTCCCTGAAGAGTGTCCCCTTACACGAGGTTGACTAGCCTTTCTGTACCCAAATAACTGTCCCTTAACGCGGGGTGTCCGCTTAGCCGGGTGACCCTTAAGCGCCAGATCCACTAAGGCGATTTTCCATGCGAATTTGGGTTCGCAGACATTCGCAGACATTCGCAGACGTTCGCAAACGTTCGCAAACGTTCGCATGGACATGCGAATGCCTTGCGACAATATCTAATATATTGAATGTTGTCGCATGTGATTCGCACAGTCGCACGGATCGCAGACGCATTCGCTTGGTCGCCTTAGTGGATTTGGCGCTTTACAAGGAGGGTCCCTTAGGCGGGATTTTACTGTACACTCAGTGTTTATTGGTTGAGGATTCCTCTCCGTCACTCTCCCCGCGTCTCTGTGCGTGATCTCTGCTCGGAGAGTGGGTGGCCTGTTAATGAGGTCACCTGTGGAGCAGCTCCGGGGCCTACAGGTAGCGGCAGTGAGTGACTCCCATTGTCGGGCCGCGTATAATACGGGCACCTGATGAAATGTTGATGGGGAATTTGTTGGACAGAGCCACGTGACTGGACCCGCACCCCAGCGCCGTGCAGCGACTGGCGGGGGAACTAGAGGCAGTCTATGGGGGAGGGGCCCCCCCGACCCGCCCCCCGCCCGGCGGTAACCAGGTCAGACGACTGATACTCCCCCTGGTGGCACGTTGAGATCCATCATTAATAACCCGCGCAGTAAAACGCACGCAACGGTGGGCGGCGAGTCCCACCACCTGACAGACACCCCATACTGCAGCACCCACCCACCTGACAGACACCCCATACTGCAGCACACCCACACCCAGCTATCACAGACACCCGGGCATAGCCTCACCCCATACTATACTACAGTCACCACCCACCTCACAGACACCCAGCCATAGCCTCACCCCATACTATACTACAGTCACCACCCACCTCACAGACACCCAGCCATAGCCTCACCCCATACTATACTACAGTCACCACCCACCTCACAGACACCCAGCCATAGCCTCACCCCATACTATACTACAGTCACCACTCACCTCACAGACACCCGGCCATAGCCTCACCCCATACTATACTACAGACACCACCCACCTCACAGACACCCAGCCATAGCCTCACCCCATACTATACTACAGTCACCACCCACCTCACAGACACCCCATACTGCAGCACACCCACCTCACAGACACCCGGCCATAGCCTCACCCCATACTATACTACAGACACCACCCACCTCACAGACACCCAGCCATAGCCTCACCCCATACTATACTACAGTCACCACCCACCTCACAGACACCCAGCCATAGCCTCACCCCATACTATACTACAGTCACCACCCACCTCACAGACACCCAGCCATAGCCTCACCCCATACTATACTACAGTCACCACCCACCTCACAGACACCCAGCCATAGCCTCACCCCATACTATACTACAGTCACCACCCACCTCACAGACACCCAGCCATAGCCTCACCCCATACTATACTACAGTCACCACCCACCTCACAGACACCCGGCCATAGCCTCACCCCATACTATACTACAGACACCACCCAGCTCACAGACACCCGGAGAGAACCTCACCCCATACTATACTACAGACACCACCCACCTCACAGACACCCGGTCATAGCCTCACCCCATACTATACTACAGTCACCACCCACCTCACAGACACCCAGCCATAGCCTCACCCCATACTATACTACAGTCACCACCCACCTCACAAACACCCAGCCATAGCCTCACCCCATACTATACTACAGTCACCACCCACCTCACAGACACCCAGCCATATCCTCACCCCATACTATACTACAGTCACCACCCACCTCACAGACACCCAGCCATAGCCTCACCCCATACTATACTACAGTCACCACCCACCTCACAGACACCCAGCCATAGCCTCACCCCATACTATACTACAGTCACCACCCACCTCACAGACACCCAGCCATAGCCTCACCCCATACTATACTACAGTCACCACCCACCTCACAGACACCACCCACCTCACAGACACCCGGCCATAGCCTCACCCCATACTATACTACAGTCACCACCCACCTCACAGACACCACCCACCTCACAGACACCCGGCCATAGCCTCACCCCATACTATACTACAGACACCACCCACCTCACAGACACCCGGCCATAGCCTCACCCCATACTATACTACAGTCACCACCCACCTCACAGACACCCGGCCATAGCCTCACCCCATACTATACTACAGACACCACCCAGCTCACAGACACCACCCACCTCACAGACACCCGGCCATAGCCTCACCCCATACTATACTACAGACACCACCCACCTCACAGACACCCGGCCATAGCCTCACCCCATACTATACTACAGTCACCACCCACCTCACAGACACCCGGTCATAGCCTCACCCCATACTATACTACAGTCACCACCCACCTCACAGACACCCGGTCATAGCCTCACCCCATACTATACTACAGACACCACCCACCTCACAGACACCCGGCCATAGCCTCACCCCATACTATACTACAGTCACCACCCACCTCACAGACACCCAGCCATAGCCTCACCCCATACTGCAGCATACCCACACCTTATCACTGGCCACGCATCCACCCTGAACCTCACCCCATACTGCAGCCTACCTGAATCATACTACCAACTACCCACCCCATACTCCACCCAATACTGGAGCCCACTCACACCATGCTGTCATCCACCCCATAGTCCACCCCATACTACAGCCCACCCACACCCTGCTGCCGCACACCCACCCCATACTCCACCCCATACTACAGCACACCCACACCCTGATTCCAGCTACCCACCCCATACCTTACCCCATACTGCAGCCCACACCTCACCATCAGTCATCCACCCACCCCATACCACACCCCATACTGCAGCCCACCCACACCCTGATTCCAGCTACCCACCCCATACCTCACCCCATACTCCACCCCATACACCACCCTATACCTCACCCCATACTGCAGCCCCCCCCCCCACCCTGCCGCCGACTGACTGCCCCCCCCCCCCCCCCACACACACACGTAGAGATATAAAGCAGCACATGTTTGCAGTCATGTGCCATGTCTAATTGTATGAGTGCGCACACAAACACCACGCGAGGGGGAGGGTCGAGCGGAGAGCGCGGGGAGATGTGGAGGCACTGGATGGATTCAATCAGGCCCTTAATGGCCGGGCAGAGACCACACACACACGGGCCAAGCACGAGATCACACCGTGCCATGGGCAGCGCTTCTGAGAGCCGGGCCTTGATAACACTCACAGTTTGACTTGAGGATCCAGGAAGGTAGGGTGGTGATAAAGGGCAGATTGGGCTTTAAAACCCCTATTTTCTGTGCTACTACCCCTCGTTCATCCACTCCTGGGGCGCATAGCAATCCTGGGGGACGTTGAATAATCTAGGATATTACATGAAGACCCGTTTCTATACCTCGTACAAGGGTTATCGTTTGATGCTATTTAAATCTGTTCGCTAAGACAGTACTAGTCGTCTATAAGGTCGTCCATAGGTGTTGAATAAAGTTGACCCATTTTGTCCCAGGGTCTCATAAACATTGACAAGGCTAACTCTCGTTTGGTTTCTACTAAGGCCCAGCGTCCACCTACTACGATAGAGCTCTGATATGGTCTACGATGCACCTCCCGATAAAAAAATCAAAATCGCGTCAGAAGGTCACCTAATATCGGGGCAGTTGACCACGTTTCTGCGATTAGACACTGAAAAAAACCCCATACAATGCATGGTGGATTGGCATGTCTAGACATATGTCTACGATTTTGCACCTTCCCGATTTGTCTCCGGTATCGACTTTTTGTGTCGGTGCCATATCGGTAGGTCTAAATTTTTATCGTAGTAGGTGGACGCCAGGCCTTAGTATGTAGTTCAGGGACCTGTTTCACTAGTTTTGTGACATGTCTAGATGGCGTCTAGATGGTGTGTCCGGTTTCATAAGAACTAGACATTAGACTTCATTTTGTCCGTTCTTGCTTGCACTCTTGGTACCACTTTTCATATCTGTCTAACATATTTGTCACGAATCTAGTGAAACAGGTCCATGATGTGTAGATTTGTCTAATTCTTACGTTTGGGGTCCGTCTTTTCCTAAGGGCAGCTACTTGTGTTATCACGAAACTAGACAACCCCAATGCCTGTATGGTGTCACAGACATGTCGCGAAACTAGTGAAACAGGTCCCAGCTCTGGTGGCCAGTGTACGTCTCAGACGGGACGCTGCTAGTGTCTTCCCGCGCCGCGTGGGGGCGTGGGTGTGGGATGATGCTGGTGTCGTCGACTCAACACACGTGACGGCCACACTAATACCAGCCCGGGTGGCAAATCAACCACGATCGATACTTAGCCCTGTAATGAGGCCAATGATGCAGAATCTGCACCGCTTACTAAAACACTATCTGTCAGCACACTGGGCCCTGCGCTATAAATAAGCGCCGCTCCGGGTTGCTCTGTGGCGCTGTACTCCCGCATCTTCTGGGGTCGGGACTCTCCCAGATTAAAGTTGGATGAAGTAGTTGACAGAGACCAATGACTTTACACTAGCAGGAATAACACCTCACAAAATCAGTCTATGTTCGTAGTAGATCGTAGCAAATCATCTAGTTTCCTTATTAGACAAGACTGTTATCCAATATGAGCAATATATCTAACTTATACGAATAGATGATTGTATATACTTGTATTTCTACTTAAACTTGCTCAAGTCATTGATTATGAATCTTCCTTAAACGATTAAACAAAATTAGATCAAATCTCCCCCTGACTGAGGGGAGGAGTTAGACTTGCTCAAGTCTAAGGACAGTATCCCAGCGAGGAGGGGTGAAGTAGGTGGAGGGGTAGCCATAGGATGTAGGGACTGTAGCCAGTCCAGGAAGGAGTGGGGTAGGTGGTTGTGTACAGGGACTGAAGCCAGTCTAATTTTAACTCACTCTTTCATGTATCTAACCTCGGTTTTACACATCATATCACAACATTAATATGATATGCTGTTTTATGAGAACACTATACCAAAGTTTGCTTTAATCTAGTCAGATGTGCACAGAATATACCATAATGTATCTGAACAGATTTTCTGTTAAAACGAGAGCCTAAAACGAGAGCTGTGACCTATGCCTGATGCTATGGTAGCAGCTCAGACTAACTCGCTGGGGTCCGTTCTAACTGTGACCTATGCCTGGTGGTATAAGACCAGCTCACACTAACTCGCTGGGGTCCGTTCTAACTGTGACCTATGCCTGGTGGTGTGGGAACAACTCACACTAACTCGCTGGGGGCGTTCTAACTGTGACCTATGCCTGGTGGTGTGGGAACAACTCACACTAACTCGCTGGGGCCCGTTCTAACTGTGACCTATGCCTGGTGGTGTGGGAACAACTCACACTAACTCGCTGGGGCCCGTTCTAACTGTGACCTATGCCTGGTGGTGTGGGAACAACTCACACTAACTCGCTGGGGCCCGTTCTAACTGTGACCTATGCCTGGTGGTATGGGGGCAGCTCACACTAACTCACTGGGGCCCATTCTAACTGTGACCTATGCCTGGTGGTGTAGGAACAGCCCACACTAACTCGCTGGTGGCTGTTCTAACTGTGACCTATGCCTGGTGGTGTGGGAGCAGACCACTAACTCGCTGCAGGCTGTTCTAACTGTGATCTATGCCTGGTGGTGTAGGAGCAGACCACATTAACTCGCTAGAGGCTGTTCTAACTGAGCGGTCGGCGCCAACCTGGCCATGTACAGATGGATTATACAAGGCTGTAGGTGTCGCTAATAGGCCGTCCCTGGTCCGGGTGTACAATAACATCATCCAATATTCACCAGCAACAGACCACCCCATGGAAAACGACCAGACATGATGTGACTGCAGAGAGACTGTCACAGCGACCCGACAGGGAGGTGACAGCAGAGAGACTGTCACAGCCACCCGACATGAGGTGACAGCAGAGAGACTGTCACAGCCACCCGACATGGAGGTGACTGCAGAGAGACTGTCACAGCCACCCGACATGAAGGTGACTGCAGAGAGACTGTCACAGCCACCCGACATGGATGTGACGGCCGAGACACTGTCACAGCCACCCGACATGTATGGGATTGTTTGTTTGTTTGGGTAGTTAAACATCCAATATGTTCTATTAGATTTACTTTGACTTTGACTGAATCTATGTGATGAATTTAGGTAGAAATTTCACCCCTACACATTTACCGAGGTGAGAGTTCTTTTACGTCCCACAACTCATAGATATGGTATGAGAAGGACTGGGCTTTGATATAGTAGTAAGTCTACCACTGCTGGTATGAAGGAGAAAGTTGGCTGTACACCACACCCACCACATGTATGAGAAGGACTGGCCTGAGATAACACTGTAAGTCTACCTCTGCTGGGATGAAGGAGAAACGTGGCTGTACACCACACCCACCACATGTATGAGAAGGACTGGCCTGAGATAACACTGTAAGTCTACCACTGCTGGGGCTGAAGGAGAAAGGTGGCTGCAGTGGGACTCCAACACACAAAGTCCGACAACCTTGGGATTAAGATTCCAGTGCTCATTACCACTGAACTGACACCAAACCCCCTTTTGTATGCTTGAATGCAGTAAAACTGATGTAAATCTTCATATTGGGAGACTCACTCATACCAGCTAACCGCTGAAGATTGTCCCAATGAAAATTTAAAAAAAAGAAATATATATATATATATAGATAATTAGTACCCTGTATTCTTGGGCGACAGGAAAGTAGTTCCCGTAGTGAGTAGGAATTATTATATATATATGGTTAAAAGTTTGTAGTGAATGAAGTCTTCACAGGGAGAGGTCACTTGTTAGCAGGTACATCTGGAGACGCGGGTGACAATATAATCACTGGTGCACCGTGGTGGATATGTAGGTCACTTGTCACTCATAATCTATTCACTGTGGGTCTGATACATAATTACAAGTTGGTAATAACATGTTTTGTATCTCACATCAGGCCGACTGTGTCACCTTCCTCACTGCTCTCTACATGGCGGATTTAGTGCTGGTTCAGGGACTATATATACGCCTGCCTCTAGTGTGTAGTTATTGTGTAAACATGGGAGATAATATGGATATATATTAATACATAATATTGACTGGTTTCTGATACAAGAGGCTTTATGCTACGAGGAGTTGACGCGCAGTAATATCCGAGCGTATGTGTAGATTCAGCTCCGAAAGCAGTCTGTGTTGTACTTATTTTCCAAAAGATCTTGAACCGTCATGACTACACTCTAAGTAACTACGTTTCTTCATATTGCTTTTCCCATTGCTAGGATTCCTACACCTAGAATCAAATGAAATCATCCATTTTGCCATGGGATACATGATATATTCAGTAGACTATCTCTATGATCTATAGCTATATTATAGGCCAGTAAATATCAAAATCTCATTAAATTCATCCTTGGGCTCTATGAATACACAGAAACTGAGTTTGCCATAAATGGTTATATCCAAAGTAACTTGGTAGTTAAGCACTCTAAATGGGAGTGTAAACAAACTTTGAAAGTATATCTGATTAAAATTTGGCAAACCCACTGTGGAGCCATCCCATAACGTTTTACGCAGAGCAGTAGAGACTTGCATATCCAAGTCCATGAGCTCAGCATTAGCATCCCATTTGATGAGATACAGATGCTGCAGGCTGTGGTGTTGCGTTAGATGCAGCGCAACCTTAGGCCCGGCGTCCACCTACTACGATAGAATCGTAGACCTCCCGATATGGCACCGATACAAAATGTCAAAATCGGTGCCATATCGGGAAGGTGCAAAATCGTAGACATATGTCTAGACATACCAATCCACCACGCATTGTATGGGGTTGGTAAAATCTAATAGAGGCATCCGTTCGGAGCAAAGGTGTCCGTTAACGCGGGGTGCCCGCTTTCAGAGGGTTTCCTTTACGGGGGATTCCATTGTACTTCCAAAATCATGTTGAAAAAAACTTTTCCAGTCGAAAAAATCGGGCCCCCGATTTTCGCCGATTTCACCGATTTCTCCCCATTTTTTTTTTTTACTTACAAAATCAGTTTGTTTACGCTCCCCGAAATGAAACCTTGTTTTTTGAGTCCCCGCATTTGTGATGATCAAACAGCCAACCAGCCAGCAACAAGCCACAGCGACCAGCAAAACGATCACGTGATGAACGAGGGGCTCGTGACCTCTCGTGACCTCTCGTTAGCCCACGAGAATCTCGTCATCGCCGTGGTGCGCCACCTCGCGGCTTATCTGCTCATCAGCGTGGCTCGGCGGTCACTCAGGCGTGACGGGGAGGAGGGGGGGGGGTGTAGGGGGGCTGTAGTCGTAGCTCACCACTGATCAGATAAGCAGAGTGAGGTTAAAGAGACCCAACATCGCCCTCCTTAAATCAGCGCTGAGTGATGGAGACGGCCGCCCCCACAAGCACGCAGTAATAAGGAGCGCCACGGCCGCCGCCATCTTTTATTTTCTGCCTTTTTTTGTTTCTTTTTGTTTTTATCAGCGAGTGTTTTGTTATTTTCTTCATTTTTGTGTTATCAGCGAGTGTTTTGTTATTTTCTTCATTTTTGTGGTTATCAGCTAGTGTTTTGGTATTTTCTTGCTTTTCGTGGTTATCAGCGAGTGTTTTGTTATTTTCTTGCTTTTCAAGGTTATCAGCGAGTGTTTTGGTATTTTCTTGGTTTTCGTGGTTATCAGCGAGTGTTTTGTTATTTTCTTCCTTTTTGTGTTATCAGCGAGTGTTTTGTTATTTTCTTGCTTTTTGTTTTTATCAGCGAGTGTTTTGTTATTTTCTTCCTTTTTGTTATTATCAGCGAGTGTTTTGTTATTTTCTTCATTTTTGTGGTTATCAGCGGGTGTTTTGTTATTTTCTTCATTTCTGTGGTTATCAGCGAGTGTTTTGTTATTTTCTTCATTTTTGTGGTTATCAGCGAGGGCTTTGGTATTTTCTTCATTTTTGTGTTATCAGCGGGTGTTTTGTTATTTTCTTGCTTTTTGTTTTTATCAGCGGGTGTTTTGTTATTTTCTTGCTTTTTGTTTTTATCAGCGAGTGTTTTGTTATTTTCTTCCTTTTTGTTTTTATCAGCGAGTGTTTTGTTATTTTCTTCATTTTTGTTTTTATCAGCGAGTGTTTTGTTATTTTCCTCCTTTTTGTGGTTTTCAGTGAGTGTTTTGTTGGTTTTATGCCCAGACTGTTCAAGGATAACTCAGCGAGTCAGATGTCTGCGCTGACTGGTTCATTCATCTCATGTGACCTGATAGAGTTGACAAGTTAGCTTAAAGAACGAGGATAAAATGGTTTGTTCATCATTGATGATTGAGCGTGGAATTATAAATGAATGACACTTAAAAAGTTGTGGATCGTTTTCTGTAACCAGCTTGCACCCAGTCAACTTGTCATTTCTGCAACTGCCTGAATCTAGCATCCAAATATATCAAGCAGCAGTGGGTCAATGAGGTATGTTGGTCTCGAGTTATTGGTCATGGTCAGCTGGGAACGCAATCAAGACCTTGAGACACTGGCACTCTGCTCCTTTCCGAATAGCACGCAGATATATCCATATGTCTATCTAGCAGTATCATTTATATACCCATACTATTTTCAATTTCCCCTTATCCATCAGTTAGTCAGAATGTCCGCTCCCCGATTTCTCAGTAGGTTGCAATGAAATATGTAAATTGGGGCCTATTTTCCGTTGCGCATGCTGGCGCCTTATTGAATATTTCACTTTGTAAATGAAGTTCATAGATAAACAAAATCACTAAGGTGGTAGAAAGGGGCATGTGGGTGGCATTAGATATTTGGTGAAGCCTACAGGCTGTGAGAGGGGCTGAGGTGTAGGTGTGGTGAGGAGGAGGAGGTGGAGAAGGAGGAGGAGGAGGAGGAGAAGGAGGAGAAGAAGGAGGAGGAGAAGGAGGAGGAGGAGGAGGAGAAGGAGGAGGAGGAGAAGGAGAAGGAGGAGGAGTAGGAGGTGGAGGGTGAGGAGGAGGAGGAGGAGGAGGAGGAGAAGGAGGAGGAGGAGAAGGAGGAGGAGGAGAAGGAGGAGGAGGAGAAGGAGGAGGAGAAGGAGGAGAGAAGTTTGTTACAACATTGTGGGGGCGAACATCTGCGCCTCTTTCTACGCGGCCGAAACACACGGTGCGACACGGCCGGAAGCGAGGGGCGGGCACGGCGTCTTGTGGGTAATCTAAACAGGTGAGTAATTGTAGAATAACACTGAGAGGAAACGATGACCTCAGCCGGGTACCCAGCCACTAATCTCACAGTCCACACAGAGGCACGACCTCACACCACCTGCCAACGTGCACCTCAGGAAGTGCACCTCAGGAAGTGAACCTCAGTGCAGTGTACGGCCAGTGCACTCCTCCTAATTTATGTACATGTATATACACGTATTCATTTATTTCTCCTTTTTGTATTACCAACGAGTATAGAGATATTTTCACTCTAGATTCACCGTAATTGGGATGATTATAATGACACAGGACTATGAACCCTTTAACAAGCTTCCCTCTGTGATTTCTTAATGTCATATTGTTCATCCAGATAACTTTTTAAAAAGCAAAACAAAAGAGAGTCTAATTTGATATTGTACAAACCATGATACATTGCCTTAGCTTATCTGTTTTCGCTCAATGGAGTGAGTAGTATATAGTGCGGCACTTCAATGTAAAACCAGTTAGTCAGATGAACAACAGTAACATGTGTGAAAGGAAATACAGCTTTCTGTTCTTCTTTCAGTTTACTATCAATGCTTACACCAACTCAGCATAGCTAGCCCTTATACAAGGTGACCCCTTACACAAGGTGACCCCTTAGACGGGGTGTCCCCCTTACACAGAGTGACCGCCTTACACAGGGTGGCCCTTTTACGTGGGGCAAAACCCTTACACAAGGTGGACCCCATACACGGGATGGCTCTCTTACACGGGTTGCCCTTACACGGGGTTGCCCTTACACGGGGTTGCCCTTACACGGGGTCCCCTTACACATGGCTCCCTTACATGGGGTGGACCTTACACGGGGTGTGCCCTTACACAGGGTGTCCCCTTACACAGGGTGTCCCCCTTATACAGGGTCACCCCTTACGCGGCGTGGCCCTTAGGCCTGAGTAGGGTTCCACTGTGCTTCATCCAGGGTGCACCTCTGATAACTTGCCAGTGTGCACCCTCAGTGCACTTTACCCTGAGCACTTATCCTAGTGCGGCCCACTTCCGTGTGCACCCTCCCTCCAGTGTGACAGCTATTTAGTGTGATGGTGGTGACGGGGCGGGCGTTGCACTGCGCTGAATTCTCTATCGATCTCCGCACTGTAAACCCGTGTGACGGAGCCGCTCGTGGGGGGGTGGGGGGGCGGTAAACGGTGGTCGTGGGTGGCGCGTGTGGGTGGCGCCGGCCGCCACTATTTAGAGACATTTTTAATTGCCAATAATGGCGTGTCTATCAGGCCGCAGTCATCAATAAATGAAACATATCACTGGCCACGGCCCGTCGGGTCCGGTATAGCCAGTCCGCCGCCCTGCCCCGCCCTGCCTTACCCGCCCTGCCTGCCCCGCCCTGCCCTGCCTGCCCCGCCCTGCCCTGCCCGCCCTGCCTTACCCGCCCTGCCTTACCCGCCCTGCCTTACCCGCCCTGCCCGCCCTGCCTTACCCGCCCTGACCGCCCTGCCCTGCCCACCCTGCCTTACCCGCCCTGCCCGCCCTGCCTTACCCGCCCTGACCGCCCTGTCCGCCCTGCCCGCCCTGCCCGACCCTGCTTCACCCTGCCCCACCTGCCCTGCCCCACCTGTCCTGCCCCACCCTGCCCTGCCCCACCCTGCCCTGCCCGCCCCGCCCTGCACTGCTCTGCCCTGGCCTGCCCTGCCCCGCCCTGCCCGCCCTGCCTTACCCGCCCTGCCTTACCCGCCCTGCCTTACCCGCCCTGCCTTACCCGCCCTGCCTTACCCGCCCTGCCTCACCCGCCCTGCCCCACCTGCCCTGCCTTACCCGCCCTGCCTTACCCGCCCTGCCTTACCCGCCCTGCCTTACCCGCCCTGCCTTACCCGCCCTGCCTTACCTGCCCTGCCCCACCTGCCCTGCCCCACCCTGCCCTGCCCTGCCCCGCCCTGCACTGCTCTGCCCTGGCCTGCCCCACCCTGCCCTGCCCTGCCCCATCCTACCCACCCTGCCCTGCCCTGCCCCACCCTGCCCTGCCCTGCCCTGCCTACTCTGCCTGCCTGCCTGCCTGCCTGCCCTGCCTGCCCTGCCCTGCCCTGCCTGCTCTGCCTGCCTTGCCTTCCCTACCTTGCCTTGCCCCCCCCCCCCCACCTCCCCCGCCCGACCACCGGCGGCTTTGTGCATATAGGGCTGCAGATTGATTCGTTAATCGTCATTAAAAGTCATTAGCATATCGCGGCACGACATGGGTGGCGGGCGGACGGCGGCCGTACGCTGCCCCCGCTGCCCCCGCTGCCCCCGCTCCCCCGCTCCCCCGCTGCCCCCGCTCCCCCGCTCCCCCCGCTTCCCCCGCTTCCCCCGCTCCCCCGCTCCCCGCTCCCCCCTCCCCCGCTCCCCCGCTCCCCCGCTCCCCCGGGTAAACTGGATAATTACATAGAACTGCATTGAGAACCACATACAGAGACAATACTCCACGAGTTTGGATGCGCCGCAATCGTCATCCATGCGGAGCTGAGTGATGGTAATGGCGCATCGTTTAAATCGTCGGCGTTTTGCACGATGACCACCACGTCAAGCTGCCAGCCTCCATATCCCCCCTCCCCCTCTAAAATAACAACAACAACAACAACTAGGAACAAATAGTATGTTCATCATAGATGAATGAGCTGCAATTATAAATAAATAACAACTAAACTAGGTTTGGGTTACATTCAGCCTATGAATAGTTTTCTGTAACCCACTTGCACCCAGTCAACTTGCCATTTCTCCAACAGCCTATCTAGGATCCAAACACATCAAGCACAAGGTTCTTGAGGCATTTTGGTCTTGAGTGATTGGTCATGTTCAGCTGGGCACGCCTCTAAGAGACTGTGACTCTGGCTCCCTGCTCTGTTCTCAATATCACAGTGAATAGCACACATATAATAAAGGGGTAGTGTGTATGCAGTACCCTGAAAGTCTTTATGGACCCCTCTAACCTCTAGATGATATATATAGTGCGTACAAGCACGGCCTAATAAAAGAGATCCGGTCATTTAACCTGACATTCATACCCCGTGTGTTTGTCAATAAGAGAGAAGGGAGACTCAACAGACACCGGAACCACAGATAAAACACAGCTATTTATAGAATTGTATAAATTCATACAAAAACCCACACAACCATACGCCATATGAAAACACCAATAAAACATGGCTCCTTTTTACCAGGTAAAAATAACCATAAAAAGTACTCGACACATTTGATGAAAATGACCTGTTTTAAAAAGACCCTATTAGAGGTGATGGTGGTGCACGGTTTTTCTTTCTGCTCGGTTTGAGTAGTGAACTCAGTCGGTCATGGTCGTCTGTCCCCGTAGTGCATCTGTCACAACTCGGGCCAAGTCGAACAATACGCGGTTTTTACCACCTATCTCCGGCAGGCGGTGACACGTGTCGTCTCTAAATAACCCTGAGCCGCCATCTTGTCAACAGCAGGTCAATCAAGCACCGATATCACCCCCCCCCCCCCCCCGGCCATCCTCCTGATTATCACCGGAGGACACTTAAGATCGCCCGTCACCCTACACCCCGCCACCCCCCACTCACCCCTTCGCACATAAACAGGCCTCCCTAACCCGCCTTAATTCTCCCCACCTCTCGAAGACCCCCAGAGGCCCGGTTGATAATCTAGGATCGTACATGAAGACCCGTTTCTGTACCTCGTACAAGGGTTATGGTTTAATATTATCTAGGTTTGTTCGCTAAGGCAGTCTTAGCCATCCATAAGGTCGCCCATAAGGGTTGAATAAAGTTGACCCACACCGTCCCTGTGTCTTGTTGACATACAGAAAAGGGTCTACATGTACGAGCTTAGATTATTTAACGGGCACCTGGCGTATAGTGGTCGCAGCTCGCTCATTATAATGGGCTGTAGTTTTCTGCGACCACCCTCAGTCCGTATCTACCAGAGCGATGTCAAGATTCGTCCATCGTGCATGTCATGGCTGACCTCCATGATTACAGGTGTATTTATAGACCGTGTGGTGAGGTTGAGACAGACAGAGACAGACAGAGACAAACAGACGGATACAGATACAGGCAGACAGAGACAGAGACAGACAGACAGACACAGAGACAGACAGACAGACAGACAGACAGACAGACAGACAGACAGACAGAGACAAAGACAAACAGACAGACAGACAGAGACAGACAGACAGACAGAGACAGACAGACAGACAAACAAGCTGAAATAGACGGACCATCTCTGGAGAGAAAAAAATCAGAGAAGGGAGAAGCTCAAATGATGATATTTATATACATGATTATAATAATAATCACAATAAAGATTATAATAATGATAAAATGAAGACGGCCGGAAACAGACAGAAACACACAAATCCGAAAAAGGTGGTCAGAGATTAAGAAGGGTAGAGGTCAACATGGTAAAGATCCAGACAGAAGAACGGGCAGGTATCAGAGGTGTGTGAGAGTAGCAGTGAGGGGAGTATCAGTGAGGGGAGTAGAGAGAGAAGGGGAGAGAGGAGGGATAAGAGAGGAGGGAAAAGAGAGGAGGGGAGAGAGGAGGGGAGAGAGGAGGGGTGAGAGAAGGTGTTAAGAGGTGTGTGAGAGTATCAGTGAGGGGAGTAGAGAGGTGAGAATTCGCACTTCACAGACCACCACGCACACCACACCCCTCACCCCGCCCCGCCCGCTGTGGGGCCCTCACCTCACCTCGCACACCTGGACATTGTTGTCAGGTAACGCGGGGTGTGCTTCACCCCCGTAATTACAGGTGTGGCTGCTGTGTAGGTTGGGGGAGGAGCACCACCACACTGCCCCCACCACACACAGGAGCAGGGCGAGGTGCTGGTCTCCAATCTGCTGCAATTACCGTTGAGGGCGAATTAGTCGCCGTTTTACGTTGGGGCGGGTTGCTACTATAGAGCACGTCGTCGTCCGTTCACGCACCGCGCCGCCTTAGGCTTACTGTACGTGAAGGTCTAACAGAGCATGGCCACTATTGGCTGTCTAGGTGGAGTTATTCTAGGAATCATTATAACTCTCCAAGCTGATCTATTTGGTATATGCCCAATAAAAGATACTCCAGGACCTATGCTTGAAGAGTAGCACACTGGTTACGGGCAAATCACTCAGGGTAGCTGAGTACCAGCAGAGGCAGGAATTCCTGACTCAAAATGGCACCCGTTAACAGTCTTAGTTTGAGCCTGTGTGCCCTGGCCCTGGCGATAACAGACTGTACTAGAGTCTAAGCACGTCGGGCGTAGAACGAGCTCAGGTACGCTGTCTATAGGGCACAACGTAATTGCTAAAACAATATCTAAATACTGGAGAGGAGACACAGTCTCTCTTATAGGACAGACGAAAAATGGAACTCCACAGAGTTATTGCTAGTTCTGCCACCATCCGCCAGGAAGTTGTAACATAGCGCCGCTGTAGTCGAGGGACAACCACTATTTATGCTCTCATAAGCTATAGATAATCATTAGACGAGGCTAAAAACCTTTCATGGAAACCCCAAAAAACATGATTTTGATAAAATCCATTGCTATCTGGACCAGCCATCTTGTATTTTATCTTGGCAAGATGGTTGTCTCCGTAACACAATAGCTATATGCCCTATAGTTTAGTGAGAGGATATATAGACTTTCATAGCGCTGCAAAAAGAATACCCCTTCACTCTCTGTGTCCCAACCAGAGCTAACGTAGTGTAGCTCTGACGGCCAGTGTACATTCACGTCTATACTTTACAGGTGGGAAGGGGACCAGTCTGGGATCTGGTTGTAATGTATGAGGCGGGGGGGGGGGGGGGGGGGGCACCATTCACCTCTATACTTTACAGGTGGGCAGGGGACCAGACTATGGTCAGGTGAATACAGCAGCTCCCTCTGTGGACGTACTTCTCCATTACCGCCACCCTTTGTTCCCTACCCGTTACCACGATCCTATTTCAGCCGCCCCTACACTGGTACATCCGGCGTGCTCAGTGGAGTCTGATAAACCCATGAGACATTCGTCACCTCGTCAGGTTAAAGACGTATCACATTCACACCATCAGACACACCTACTCATCTGTACTTCCGCTGTATGACATACACGTTTATGGATGGTATAGGGAGAGAACTCCACTCTCCTCCCAGATCCTTAGCAGCGCTAGTGTTTACTAATCTCTGCTTCAACCTAGTGAGATCATATGCTGGTTCCCTGGGTATCAGCTAACATTTCGGATTCGAAACAGGCCTAGGGCAATTTTCAAAAATTATGAAACTCAAACAACTCATATATTATGGGTATGGGATATCCCAAATCCCAAATATGGGAATAATTAAATGAGCTTCACAGACAATCCAGCTGTTTCCTTTTTAGCTTTAGATCACTATATAATGTGATTGGACTGCCCCTTTGAATGAGCACTTGTGACATGTTGACAAACAAGGCCCTGCAACACATGAGAAATTAGCGAACACTAGAGCTACCCATCTTAGTCACTTATAGTGAACCTGTTAAAGCGCGAGCTGAATAATCATATATATATATATATATATATATATATATATATATATATATATATATAGAGAGAGAGAGAGAGAGAAAGAGAGAGAGAGAGAGAGAGAGAGGGAGAGGGAGAGACAGATACATAGATACATAGGGGGAGATAGAGAGACAGAGAGACAGAGACAGAGGGATAAAGACAGACAGAGACAGACAGAGAGATAGAGACAGAGAGATAGAGACAGAGAGAGACAGAGAGAGACAGAGAGAGACAGAGATAGAGAGAGACAGAGAGAGACAGAGAGAGACAGAGAGAGACAGAGATAGAGAGAGACGGAGATAGAGAGAGACAGACAGACAGACAGACAGACAGACAGACAGACAGAGACAGAGATGTCGCCAGCACTCCACAATGTAGATGATTTATCTGCCCTACTCAACCACTGAGTGCGTACACCAGGATCTGCCCCCTGCTGCTATCTAATCACAGGTAATTAATTAAGACCCCGGCGACCACACGCCCCTCCGGCCCGCCTGTAAGTGCGGGTCCCGTGTCTCTACACGCCACCGCTCTATGATCAGATGAATGCCCGGTTTACGGAGAGGTGTGTCATTAACACCTCTCTCCGCAGACACACCCCCACCCCCGCCCCGCGCCCGGAACGGACCCCGCTCATTTACACCTAATGAGGCCCGCTAATTAACCACCATTGTCTTTGATCGTTATCTCCACAGGATCCCGGTCTCCAGGTAATGGCGGGGCGACGCCGGGGAGTTAAAGGTGGATCCCGCAACTCACAGTGCCGCCACCTGGGGGTCTTCAAATACTGGTTATTATCAATTTAATCCAGTTTCTTTAGATTATTCTAATACCAAATAAGTGATTTGTGATATATCATCAAGTTCGACCTAAACCCATAGGTAAATCAGACCAATATAGATTTGACTGATTTACATAGGAAATATACTGAAAAATATAGTTTTTATCAATTACTCCAAAAACAAAAATGGTGGCCTATGATTTTTTCAAATCTAAATATGTAGCTGTATACATTTATTATACTGTACTCTGTGAAAGTTTGGAGAAAGTTATATGGGTTTTACTATGTAAAACAACTTTTTAGAATTTCTATATATTTTTTTTATTATCATAATATTGATATCTAAATCGAAAACTAGGTGACCCAGATTTTAAAGTTAGATATGTATTCCACAACACTTGGAGATCACCATATTGAATTTTCAGGAAAATGACATGGTTTTTAGTTTTCAAGGTGAATTGTCAGATATGCCTTTAAGCGAGTGGCGCCCGCTAGAGGGCAGTCGTGGGTTAATTCTACACGTCTCCCGCCAGGGGCGTCGTACTATGCCCCAAGCCTCGTTCCCGATTTATTTTTATTCTTTAGCTCTTACGTTAACATAATTGTACCAGGGAATATTCTGCCTAGCATAGAAGTGCACCATACATTATCTAATAGTCACTTAGAAGCTACAAAACGAGATGATAATTTACGGTTCTTACAGAACGAGGTGCTTACGCCGAGTTCCGCATGAACATTAAATCATTATCGAGTTTTGTGGCTTGTATAAGCATGGTATGTTGTTCTATATTTACTATAGTCCCGAAATTGGTAAAAAATAATTATTTTGATTTGGTCCAACAACTAATAATTCAGTCAACTCATACAGAACAGTGTTCCTTATTTTGCCATACGGAACACTGTTCCGTACGGTATTTTTACGTTATATGGCGAGACGGTGCGTATTATACGGCATGGGTATATAGTAAATAGTAATCTACATAATCCAGGAGTCCATGGTGGAAAGGTAGAGTATTTCATTCAGAAATAGAATGCATTTGAAATAAACATACGAGTGTTACCCTCCAGCAATGGGCGGTTCGTGAACGGACGCATTTGTGGTGACCTAGATGGTCATGTGACTAATACAGCGAATCATATGCGCGTTCACAGAATTGATAAGCACTACAATGACGCTATTGATCCTGTGTGCATGAACGATAGGCTGAACGATAGGCTCATTAGTGCCTATCGTTCACAGACCGGGTTGAGTCTGTAGTCATGAAACATTTACCTGAGAGAAAAGCAAATTGATTTTTCACGATCTTTACATGAGGTGTTCTAAAAACGCCGGACCACCAACGTCGATGGTGATATAGAGCAGTCAATGGCTCTGCCTTTTAGTGGGGAATTAGATTACTATGTAAATGAATTTAAATAAATGTGATTTGAGGTGCACAACGGATACAGCATACAGAAGGTGGCTGGAAAGGCCTGGGATTGGCCTTGAGATTCAAATCTAGCCTCCTTAAAGGATATGGTCTGCTACTAGAACTAGAAAGTCAACATTTGTACCTCATGAATTTCATATAAACATGTTTTTCGATTTCAATACTAATGACAACCGATTTTGACCCCTGACCGATTATTTCACTAGTGTCACCGATTATCAGTACCGATATTTTCTCGGGAACCACCTTCCTTCTGATATTATTTCATTGCATTTCTCTCGGCATAATCACTGGTGGTCAGCAAAAATGCTATTTTCTGAGTTAGTCACCGACTGATTTGTGATACTCAAATTCATTCCACCACCGATAAATTCAACACAGATATTTTGTCAATGGTACAAAAAGTTGGTCAGTCGAGCTATGTTATGTAATGTTGGGAAAAACTTATTGACCTTTGTGTTTCCACGGACAATTCTTGCACCAAAATTTGGCGGTGCTAAATGTTATAATCGGTGGTTATGATGGGTCGGTGGAAACAATCCAACCACCCGATGGAGTACGGTGTCCAAGTATCTCAGCAATGTCGTCAACAAATTGTAAGGTGGACTCACCTGTGTTTCGGTAAGACTGAGATTTCCGGCCAAGTCCTTCCGCTCCTGGCCCACGACGTAGTGGTTTTTTTCGAAGGCGTGCTCCAGCCGCAGTAGTTGGGATGGAGAGAAGGCAGTTCGGATCCGCTTGGGTTTCCGGAAGGGCTGCAGCAGAAGGTGACTGGCGTCGGGACCTGCGGGGTGAGAGACCCGAGAGAATTAGTCAACAGACATGGTGTCCAAGACCGTCAACAAGTAGAGGAGATGACAGTTTTCCCAGTACACACACTACATTTTTGTGCTTAGAAAATAGGTAGATATAAGTTGGTTTCCAACCAGATGTATCTCAAACGTTGATAACACCTTGTTTGTTTTGGTGGATATACACTGGTTAATTCCCGACATTTGTGCAACATAGAAAATTTACATAGATTTACGAACTTAACCCTCACCCTACGTGAATTTACATAAATTCATGTAAAACCTACGTAAGTTTATGTTGATTAACGTTAATCCAGCAAACGTGCTACAGACGAAACTAAACCTTGGCATTTTCATGTTTTTACTATGTAAAAAGATGTAGTTCCTACCAAAAGATATGTTCATTTACATAGCTACAATGTATTTGTGTTTACTGGGTTACGTCAAGTCTCTATTGATATCTCTATTGTATGAAGATTTCTTTTACCATATATGACTGAAAAGAACAAGGACAGCCACAGAGGTTTAAGAATGACGAGAAAATACCTGAAATTAATCTTCCCACTTTCTCACATGATAATATTACTTCTTCCAACTCTAAATTGACTGAGACATGCACTGTATTTTCAAATAAGGGTATGATAATACAAACAGTTGGATGAATGGATATAAAATACCAATTCGACTCATTGTGTAAAACAAGTGTTTATACTCATTTAAATTCAAATGGTAGTAAACGCAATCAGTATAAATACTCGTGAAAACAGTAACGATTCCTTTACATACATTTCGATAACTCAATTTGAAAGCTAAACTACAAAGTTTCCGCTGTGAACTAGATGTAACGGCCATCTATCATATCTGTCTTCTTTTTGCATTTCATCAAAGCCAAGGCATACACCAGTAAAAGGCGCATATAAAGTATATCAATTTAAGTGGTAATTATGGTGGAAAAACACAAGAGATGATGTATAGTAGAGCTCTAACATGGATCTATGACCCTCCCTCGTGTCTCAATTAATCGGGGCCGTTTTCGTCGGCCAGAGGAAAATGGCTTATCGGGAGGCATGGTTTGTGTCGCTGAATGGGATTTGTTCCGAGTTGTTTTGTGTAGGAAATATTCGTCGAGTCACACGAAGCTCAAGGTGATGGAGGTGCCATACAGGTGTTGCCGTTCAGCGCCCCCTAGCGGCCAACTGTCTAGTTACGCGGCCGCTCGGACAAACACGGCCGAGTCCGGCCATATGTGTATAGGGACAAACAGCAATCACACCTAGAGTGTGAACGGTGGGTGTGATTGCAAGGGTGTTGTTTTTTGGCAGATTAAATTGCTGGAACAAACTATGGGATTGTATTAATGGGTCTGAGCTGTCGAAACTTTACAGTTGATAATTATCTTGGTTTTAACTTGGAAAAAGATAAGCATATTATAGCTAGGCCTGCCAATGTATTAGTGTGTATGCAGCGTCAGTGTCCCTGTGTTATCTAAGGTATATCTAAAGTATCATTGAGGTGATATCCATGTATGGCACATCAAATTGGAGCTGGAGTTACCATAGAATACGATGCAATCCCTGTTATTTCTCCGGAAATAATGTCCACGGGTATTATCCACGTATTAGGCCCGGTGTCCACCTATTACGATAGAATCGTAGACCTCCCGATATGGCACCAATACAAAATGTAAAAATCGGTGCCATATCGGGAAGCTGCAAAATCGTAGACATATGTCTAGACAAGCCAATCCACCACGCATTGTATTGGGTTTTTATCGGTGTCTAATCGCAGAAACGTGGTCAACTGGCCTGATATTAGGTAACGTTCCGACGCGATTTTGATTTTTTATCGGGAGCTGCATCGTAGACCATATCGGTGCCATATCGTAGTAGGTGGACGCCGGGCCTTACGCTCATACACTCAGTGATTCAATGTTAAAGAATACGTTGCCAGGTGAAAGTTTGGCTTCAGCCGTGACGTAACTAAGCAGATAAGGTGCGACACCGGCCAATGTCTCCTTATCACTATACACCTAGAACTGATTAAAACCACCATTTTACTACTCACTCTTCCTTAGGGCCGTACACCTGGCCAGTACGTGTGACACATTGGCACACAGGTATTTAATAATACACCTCAACACTCGGTCGTTTGTCAAGGTAACTTCACCCTGTGAAGTGTCTGCTGGTGTTGCTAGGGCCGCTGTAGGGGCAAACAATCACGTTGTGTCCACCCTCAGCACACTCCGCGTTTATATAAGGACCCCAACACTCCACACGGCCACCGCTCAAACACACTAAGTCACACCGACACCTCACGAACTGCCCAGTCACACCGAGTGAATGTTTCACAACAGACCCAGCTCTCTAGACACAATACCCGCGACGTCCCATTTACCTGCACACCCCTCCCTCCTCCTACACACCCACACACCACCCACCGCGATGTACCTGATAACTCATAAATACGACACACCTGAGTTGTTCTCAAAACCCGGCCCGGCTACTTAATACTTAATTAAATCTGGTCGCGGGTTGGAGGTTTGACACTGGTGGGTTGGTCGCTGGGGACCCGGACGGAGCTGGGAGACTAGACTTGCTCAAGTCTTTGATTATGAACATTCATTGACTGATTAATCACAATCAGAATAAAGTTCATTAAAGTATGTATCCTTCTCTGACTGGCTCATGAATCTATATCCCAGCGAGGAGAGTAGAAATAGGATGCAGGGACTGTAGCCAGTCTACTGGGAGACGTATATGTGGGTGTGGGTGTGGGACTGGGACTGGGCAGGGTGGTGGTGGGGGGGGGAAGTACTGGGAGACGTATAGAGATGTGTGGATGTGGGACTGGGCAGGGCGGCGGGCGGGGGAGAAGGGGCCCCACCTGGCGGGCGTGTCAGGTAGGTGGTCCGTCACGACAGACAGGTGTGCGGGCAGACAGGAGACAGGCAGGTAAACACGGGGACAACGAGCCCCCAGTCCGTATCTATATAGAACGTCCTGACCATGCTGTACAAGTCACAGAACGAGATGCTAATTAACGGTATGTAAGGACCGAGGCGTTTACACCGAGTTCCGTACATACCGTAAATTAGCATCGAGTTCTGTGAATTATACAGAATGGTTGGACGTTATATATTTACTATATACCCAAAATTTTAAAAAAATCATTGATTTATTTTTTAACAACCGATATGTTAATAAACGTGTTTGGCAAGGTAGTCCGTATTTTAGTGTACGGACAACTGGTCCATACCGTATTTTTATGTTAGATGGCGAAACGGTGCGTATTTATAGTATATACGGCATGAGTATATAGTAAACACCATTACCTGTATACTCCGTATACTCCATTACTTGAACACCATTGTTCACAAGTCCGCACCATACTCATATACGCCAACTTATCCAAGAGGCCGATAAAGAACTTCTTATACGGAGAAAGACTAATTATAGTGAAACTGGCACTAGACCTAGCATCTGGTATTTTTGACTCAGAGGTTAACATTTGGAACTCGATCTCCATGCCTCTATGAGTATTACAATCCGTTCTCTATGGCCAATGACTAAAGAAAAAACGAGGCGACAGTTTTCGAAATAAGAAATCAAGAAGATCCATCGCTCGGTATAGATGCTTTACGTATTTTCTTTTATATTTTCTCGGTATACTTAGTAAGACATTGACCATGGTACATCGACCTCTTTGAAACCAACTCTGCATCTTATCTGACGAAACCTCCGCCAATAAAGCCCAGATTAGCATGACCGGTAATACCCCAGGAAATAAACCACGGACCCCATCCAGGGCATCGATCGCCGCCAGGCAGGAGGACTATCCGTCAGCCCGGGGGCACGCCCGTCCCCCCCCTACCCCCCCCCCCCTACACCCCCCCCCCCCATACCCGCCACAGACAGGGCCTAGACTGGCTCCAGTCTCTACAGTTACCCCCCCCCCCCCCTACCTGTCCTAACCCTCCTTGATGGGATAGGCCCTATTGAGGTATCCCATAATTCAGTCTATTTACAAGTTCCGGTGTTCGCTGGTTGCCGACGTTGTATGGTGATAGACCCTTGAATCGAAACCCACAATTATTGCAGTTTAACGGTTTTTTTTATAAATCCTCAAATTGGAAATCCGATGCCAGAAATGGAAATTTCAGTTATTTCTACATGTAAATCCAAAATTATATTCAGGTTCTCCAAATATAAATGGGAAAACTGTGGTTCATGTGGTCGTGGCGTGCCCAGTCAGTCGGGAGCGGAACTTGTATTTACCCTGGGCGATAATCGGGAGTTTAGTAACCTCTGGAGGGTCTATACAGTTTCATTCCTGGACCTGTCAGTGGAAGGGTGCATATTGTAAATGCATTTAGTGTAAGTATTTATTGAATGTTTATAATCAAAGACAAAGTCGTCGTTCTCCATGAGTTTGATGCGGAGTGATATGAACGAGGCGACAGCCAAGTGAATATCACATTAGCATTCAAACGAGTTGTAGAATGACTTCTTTGACCGAAACGAGTTGCTTTCTGTATTTATCTCATCTAAAAGAATGGACAACACACAGGATATAGACCATGGAGAACGGACTGCAATACTTGTAGGGGCATGGAGAACGAGTTCCCATTGTTAAGCCTATAAGACAAAAATACCAGGGGTGAGATAAAGGTTGATATCAGTACTTATTGAAGGCTACTAATCATGGCGATACTTATCATAACATGTATCCGGGTGGGAAAGTATTTGCTGTCTGCTGCTAGAATTTCATCAGTCTTGATTTTTAAAAAGAGAAGACGAGGAGTAATCTTAAGGTTGAATTTAAAACATGAATAATTAATTGTAATGTTCACAGTTGGAGTTGGACATTTATTCCAGGGGTGAGATGATTGAGCAAGTCTAACCGGGGCTCAGCACCTTGAAATGCCGGCACCCCGCATCGTGTACACCCGACCCCGCAGGAATCCCCCCGTCCCCCGACAACGACCAGCTCCTCCGTCAAAGGCTGCTATCTGATAAGGGTCCTCCCACATCAAACTGCCCCACACTGCCGTCTTATCAGCCAACCAGAGCTTATCACTCACTTCAGAGAAGTTAATTCGTAGGAAACTGCAGGGATTCACAGTTCATTAAAGCCTGTTAAATAAAGGTTCACCGTGTTGGTTTATTTTTATTATCCACCTAATACAAAGTGACTATAGTAAACCTATGGGAACTCTGTAAGAACATATAAACCCTATGGGAACTCTGTATGGACATATAAAACCTATGGGAACTCTGTAAGGACATATAAACCCTATGGGAACTCTGTATGGACATATAAACCCTATGGGAACTCTGTATGGACATAGAAACCTTATGGGAACTCTGTATGGACATATAAACCCTATGGGAACTCTGTAAGGACATAGAAACCCTATGGGAACTCTGTATGGACATATAACCCCTATGGGAACTCTGTATGGACATATAAACCCTATGGGAACTCTGTATGGACATATAAACCTTATGGGAACTCTGTATGGACATACCCGGCACATACAGGTATGTTGTATTATCCACCTAATACCAAGTCTCTATATCAAACCTATAGGAACTCTGTATGGACATACCCGGGACATACAGGTATATTATATTATCCACTTGATACAAAGTGTCCATAGAAAACCTATGGGAACTCTATATGGACATACCCGGTGCATACGCAAATGCTGTATGCCCTGGGTTGCGATAAAGTGCTCATATGGAAAAATAGTGCCTAAATTGTTGCCTAGCGTGTGAACCCCAAAGTATATATCAAGATGAAAAGGTTGGTAATGAAAACAATAATGATTGGTTTCAGATAAAAATGATCTTATGTTCCTCAGAGTTGACTCTATGCAATATCCTCGAATTGACTCAGATATTACCACGTGCCTTCTCCTCAAATCATACAGCCGTTTACATCTAAAACCAGTCAATATTGAGTATGTATACATTTCTTTTGTTGTTTATTTATTTACGTGTATAAGTGCTAAGGATATTTCACTCAAAATGGACACAAATGATAAGAACATATCTTCTCAATATAGTTAATATAATTTACCAATAAATTTGTCAATATAATTTACCAATAAAACTATACCTTTTGGAAAACAATCAAGACAAGGTTGGTTTATCCTACATGATACCCTGTAGTTAATTTAGAAACTACACAACATTGGATTCCTCAAATAGTAAATTGTGAAACACTCAGTCAGGGTACATATATAATTAAAACGTCATCCATCTTACGGCATTACGTTTGGTGTTTCGTTGACGTACAATCGACTCGGTCACAACCTTAAAGGTGGCTCTCCATCATCTGTCAAGTTTCATTAACCTTTAAGTCTGACAGAAATGACTTCATTAAAATCCCCGATGAAAAAACCCAGAGAAAATAGTGATTTACAGTGATTTATAAAGAAGTGCAAGGAGTGGTTTTTTTCTCAACAGTTGGTATGCTTTATAAAAGAGAATCATGACCATTTTAGTCTATCACTTTTTTTTCTTTTTTTGTGGAATTTCTTTAGTAATCTTCTGCAGTCAATAAAGAAATTCCACAAAATAAAAGAAAAAGAATTGATACACTAAAATGGTCATGATTCCCTTTTATAAAGAAACACCTACTGTTGAGAAAAAAGTACACTCCTGGCATTTAGATTCATCAATACCCAATGTCTCTAATATAACCATGCAACGGAAACCGCCAGTGATACTACATTCACTTTGAATATTCCAATTCGGCACCAGACGATTGGGCCCTATTCCGGTCCGGGACCAGACGATTGGGCCCTTTTTACGGAAGACATCTGCTCCCTGCGTTTTTCACAACAGAACATATGTTGCACTTTTGATGTAATCAGTCTCTGCTGTTTACATAGCACATTAAAAAAAAGTCCACCTCTTATCAGATAAAATCAATCCACAACAGAAAAAGAGTGCAGCTTGCTGAACGGTCGCGTGCGCATGCGCTAAATACGACCAACTGTTTTGGGACGCGCAAATCGATTGCAATTTGAGCCGCGGTGGCCTCGCAACCCCTATTATCGCTCAGGCTAGCTCTGCTGGCAGAGGTCGTTGCAGAAGCAAGCCTGGCGATTATTCTCTCGCCAAACGCTTAGCCCGTTACGTCCCAACCCCACCACAGCCACCACCTCCCCGTGCCAACCGCCAAGCCAGCTATGAATAATTAGATAAACCCACAGCCGGCAAGAAAAGTAAATGTTTTGTATTGCCTGGAAAATGCGTGTCTAAGAGGCAGTGGAGTGGGGAGCGGTGCCAAGTGGGTGGCGTCCTGAGGTTCTGACTCCGGGTCTCATTTCAGAGAACAGAAAAACCCACGTCTATTGAGGCCACACTAAGGGTGCATTGTGGGTAGTGTTTTTATTTTGTGATTGTGGAGTCACTGGAGTCAGTCGTCTTACTATTACTGACACGTTCCTCGTTTTGTGATTGGCATCTACAGTTAATGACCACAGTAAAGAAATATTTCCCATCTCATTTTTTTTTCGAAAATAAAGGTAAGTGTGGTCTGATATTTCCCATGTGGTGAATACAGATGTTGTTAGATGTACTACATAAAAGGCGAAGTTAAATGGGTAGCAGTAAATTTATATCTGTCATTCTTTTAAGATCTGTCTGCAGATTTTCTTTGTTGGTTCCTTTCAACTAGTTTTCTTATGCTTGGGTTTGAAGAAGTACAGATGGCAAAAACATGTTCACCATTAAAGAGCAGTTACCACACTCCTTGGTTAAATACATTATCTATATATATATGTTTAAAGAAAAAAGTCTATTTAAACCTGTTATGAGAGGATTTGGCAACATAATTAATTCAAATCCCTTTTTCTTGAAGGCATCATAGCCTTGGATACAGAATCAAACTATCAACATATCCAGAGATTACCTTCCTTTGGAAAGATCTGAATGATATTTCGGAAAAGTATATCACAAAGTTTCATATGATTGTGTATATGGCGTCAGTTTTCTTTGCGGAATGATATCACAAAGCAGAGCTGAGTGATATCTGTAGCGGAAAAGATCAAATGCTATGTAAACAATTATCCGAAATTGAGTGACGTTTAGATTTTACCCTACCCCCGTCACATGCTTTTAATTTCATATGTCATATGTGGCATATATGAATATTGCATGGCATAACCATGCCGTACAGTTTGTTTGTTTGTGTGGGTAGTTTAACATTCAATTTGTTAAATCAGACTTACTTTGGTTTTCTTTACTAAAATTTGCATATCCTGTTGGAATAACAAGGTATGTGGTTAATCCAGGCATCTTACTCTTCTCTTATCGAAAATCTTACATTCCTCATACAGTCCCACAATGTTAATCCTATGGAGATTTATATGAGGGGGGAGACAAAGTATAATACATAGGAGTGTGGTATACATGTTTCTTCTATATGTCACTCCTTTCAGAGCGACCACCAAAGACCATGATATGATCTCACATTGACTCAGGAGGTCATGACCTTTGTCCTCATTCCTCCGGCGACACCCTGCTCCAGTGTGAGCAGCTCAAAACCACTCACTGACCTACTCACAGGGCCCCAGCCACTCACAACATACTCACTGAGCCACTCACTCAGCCACTCACTCAGCCACTCACTGCCCTACTCACTGCCCTACTCCCTGACCTACTCACTGCCCTTCTCACTGACCTACAGACCTACTCACTGACCTACTCACTGACCTACTCACTGACCTTCTCTCTGACCTACAGACCTACTCACTGACCTTCTCACTGACCTACTCACTGACCTTCCCTCTGACCTACAGACCTACTCACTGACCTACTGACCTACTGACCTACTGACCTACTCACTGACCTTCTCTCTGACCTACAGACCTACTCACTGACCTACTCACTGACCTACTCACTGACCTACTCACTGACCTACTGACCTACTCACTGACCTACTGACCTACTGACTGACCTACTGACCTACTGAGGCAGCATGGTGACCTGTTGGTCGCCGCCCTCTCCGCGGAGTCCTCCATCTTCTCACCCCGCCCTGGAGGAACCCACTAGCGCCCCCGACCGGAATAAATGGGCACTAGGTGTGGCGGGGGTTCCCGTGGAGTGACATTAATTAGTGATAAGTCGACAGGCCGACAAATAATACGCCGTTTAAATCATAGCTGTCCCTCCTCAGGGACCCGTTACTCGTTCTCAATCAACCTCCCAGCCACATCTCAGAAACTCTCAGTTGTTTATGGTGGTGACCCAACCATCCGCCTTGTAATTTCTGTAAATCGCCGTATCCATAGTTTTCCTTCTCCAATAATCCAGAAATGTGATGCAGTTATGTTTAACAACTGAAGTCCCATCCCTGCGCCGTATCAAGAATTTTTTACTCCAATAATCCAGAAATGTGATGCAATTATGTTTTTATAATTCAAGTCCCAGGTCAGAAAATATCATCAATAACATAAGATTTTATCAGAAGGCAATAAGAAGTACAATATTAGTGTGTCTTTCTGCCCTCTTAGTTTCTCTTGCAGATGTGGTCGACTTTTAATTAAGACCTCTAGCTTGAGAACCATATCACAGCACATTGAGAATTCTGTACCAAAGAAGAATTGAGTGAGACCAGGGGAAAGGTGTGAAGTAGGCTACAACCGTCTCCGGTGCATTAGTCTCTACGTGTGAATCCCACTTTACCAGTCTCAAGGAAAAATAGCGAATCTGATTTGGATAGAAGGATACACCTTGTACATAGTCTCAGAGATAGTCACATTGAACACTCACCCTTGGACTCAAGTACCCTTAAGGTGAAGGGTGTGAAAAACATGTAATCCTGCTTGCTGGCCTCCTATTGGCTAGGGCACGTACTTAGTCGGGGACTCTGCAGCAGGTCCATTTGTCTCACCAAAATGACCCTGTAGATTCTAAACGTGTTTAAAACTAAAACCTCATGGGATATTGTACCTTGTTGGGGATAATTGTGACCAACAATTGCAGGGATAAAAACTTGTCTCGCGGTAATGGAACCCTACAATTCAGATGAGGAGATTGTGCTCCAGTAAAGAATCTCAGCAGGATTTGTCTCAGACAAAGACGTTATGAGGTACACAAATCATACCGTGTGAATCCCACTTTACAGAGTACATAATCTTAGCAGGATTTGTCACAGACAAACACCCTGTGAGGTACACGAATCCCAGCAGGATTTGTCTCAGACAAACACTCTGTGAGGTACATGAATCTCAGCAGGATTTGTCTCAGACAAACACCTTGTGAGGTACGTGAATCTCAGCAGGATTCGTCTCAAACAAACACCCTGTGAGGTACATGAATCCCACTTAATGAAGAGAAGAACACTGCGCACCCCACAAAAAACTAAGCTCATCATTTATTTCCAACCCTCCCTGATAAGATCTAATGAGAAAATTCGGTAATACTTCACCACATCGCGAATCGTTCACCCACTAAATACCAGTTATCCCCTTATCTGACACATTCCAAAACAGTTCAATTCATATCCCCGCTATCACACCAACCGCCATCAAATTAAGATCTTATTTTCACCGTTCCTCGCCGTGTCAGATCAGCCTTTGACTTTTCTATTTCTCCTCTGTTCACTCAGCAGTAAAAGGACACATCCGTTGCTGACACTCGCCCCCAGTTCGTCCTGATAGGATCTCCCCCTCCTCTCTGATCGCGTATCTTCGATTAAACGCCACTCACAACCTCGGCCCTCCCACGCCGAAGATGAAGTGCCACTTTTTTACCTAATGACCGAGTGTCAAAACCACTGGTGTATGGTCGCCGTGACACCGTTTACGTAACTCCTATAGGGCACAGAGTGATTGCTAGTTCCGCCATTATCTGCCAGGAAATCGTAATATAGCGCCACTGTAGTCGTGGGTCACAACTCTTTTCGGTTGATATATTCTATCGAGACGATGCTGAATTATATTTGATAGATTCCATTGATAATTGGATAATCTCAACAGGATATGTCTCAGACAAACACCCTGTGAGGTACATGAATCCCATGTGTGAATCCCACCTGAAGTATAGGTGTGAATATATTTGTAAAGTCCACTGATCTCTACATGTAGTGAGACACAGGGGAAGGGCTCCCTGTAACCCCTCCATCTACCCCACCCCTTCTCCATGATACATTCCTGGACCTCTCAGGGAAAAAGGTACATATCATAATGTATTTCATCCTTATTTATTTTTATCATTTATTGGATGTTGAGCAAGTCTGGGGAAGGGCATGTACATGTATGTCGAAGAACTGCTACTAAGGGCCAACTTAATTCAGGATAATGTGTGTGATTTGAAGATATTCTAATCTATTATACCCCACCTCGTGTTGGTATAGCCGGGTATTTTTAGAGGTTAAAGGGGACTTCACTATTTATACTCTTTAATTGACTAAATGGCGGCAGCTGCAAGGTGCTGCCGTTTACCTTTAACCAGAGTTTTATCACAAATAGGCCACCGCAATTCACCACATGATCTATAAATAGAATTTCTGTATATGGCATATTGTCACCGTGTCTTCTTTAATATTGTAGACCTTGTTTTATATTTATATTACTAACTTTTTATACCTTTTATTTCACTGTCTTATCATGAAGCTTTCATTGATATCCTTAATGTTATTTTGTTGTTATGGTAGTGGTAGCGATTAGTACTTATTTCCATTGACAATCATGACTGCTGATTGGTCAATTGCCTATGACATCATCTCGCATCACTCCGCTACGACTGTGGCGTAGTATTGTCACATTACGGAGTTGATCATTGAGGTATTTTTTTCGTTATTCCTATGGCTAGACTAGATACAAATATCTGTCTGTCTCTGTCTCTGTCCCTCTCTTCCTCTTCCCCTCTCTCTCTCTCTGTCTGTCTCTGTCTCTGTCTCTGTCTCTGTCTCTGTCTCTGTCTGTCTCTCTCTCTCTCTGCCTCTCTTTCTCTGTCTCTCTCTGTCTCTCTCTGTCTCTCTCTTTGCCTCTCTCCTACTCTGTCTCTGTCTCTCTCTCTGCCTCTCTCTCTTTCTGCCTCTCTCTCTTTCTGTCTCTCTCTCTCTCTAATAATCATATACATACATTATATATATATATATATATATATATATATATATATATATATAAATATATACGGTGGATCAATGGGCGGGGAGACCGACACACCTCCTGCCTCAGGTGTGTGCGCCCATCGCCACCTCGTCTACCCCCCCCCCCCCCCACCCGTGTGCCCCCCCCCCCCTGACGGCAGAACGCAGGTGTTACACTTTCCTCGCCCAGAGCACGGTAATTTGGTGGAGAACCCGACCCTCTCCGCCGCCACCGCCCCGCGGCCGGCCGAGGAGGGGCGGGGGACGGGCGGGGGACGGGCGGGCAGCGGCCGGGCGAGGAGGGGCGGGGGACGGGCGGGCGAGGAGGGGCGGGGGACGGGCGGGCAGCGGCCGGGCGGGGGAGGGGCGGGGGACGGGGGGGCAGCGGCCGGGCGGGGGACGGGCGGGGGACGGGCGGGCAGCGGCCGGGCGAGGAGGGGCGGGGGACGGGCGGGCAGCGGCCGGGCGAGGAGGGGCGGGGGACGGGCGGGCGAGGAGGGGCGGGGGACGGGCGGGCAGCGGCCGGGCGGGGGAGGGGCGGGGGACGGGGGGGCAGCGGCCGGGCGGGGGACGGGCGGGGGACGGGCGGGCAGCGGCCGGGCGAGGAGGGGCGGGGGATGGGCGGGCAGCGGCCGGGCGAGGAGGGGCGGGGGACGGGCGGGCAGCGGCCGGGCGAGGAGGGGCGGGGGAAGGGCGGGCAGCGGCCGGGCGAGGAGGGGCGGGGGACGGGCGGGCAGCGGCCGGGCGAGGAGGGGCGGGGGACGGGCGAGGAGGGGCGGGGGACGGGCGAGGAGGGGCGGGGGACGGGCGAGGAGGGGCGGGGGGACGGGCGAGGAGGGGCGGGGGACGGGCGAGGAGGGGCGGGGGACGGGCGAGGAGGGGCGGGGGACGGGCGAGGAGGGGCGGGGGACGGGCGGGGGACGGGCGGGCAGCGGCCGGGCGAGGAGGGGCGGGGGACGGGCGAGGACGGGCGGGGGACGGGCGGGCAGCGGCCGGGCGAGGAGGGGCGGGGGACGAGCCGCGGGCGGCCGGGGTACGTTTAAAGCCCCCTCAGCTATGATTAGGTTAAGACAGTGGCCGGGCGCAGGTATATACTTAAGTGTAACGTTGTCGGTGCGCCTCCCTCGCCGCGGGGGTGTCAGGTGTGTGGCCGGTGTGTGGCCGGTGTGTGGCCGGTGTGTGGCCGGTGTGTGGCTGGTGTGTGGCCGGTGTGTGGCCGGTGGGTGGCCGGTGTGTGGCCGGTGTGTGGCCGGTGTGTGGCCGGTGTGTGGCCGGTGTGTGGCCGGTGTGTGGCCGGTGTGTGGCCGGTGGGTGGCCGGTGTGTGGCCGGTGTGTGGCCGGTGTGTGGCCGGTGTGTGGCCGGTGTGTGGCCGGTGTGTGGCCGGTGTGTGGCCGGTGTGTGGCCGGTGTGTGGCCGGTGTGTGGCCGGTGTGTGGCCGGTGTGTGGCCGGTGTGTGGCCGGTGTGTGGCCGGTGTGTGGCCGGTGTGTGGCCGGTGTGTGGCCGGTGTGTGGCCGGTGTGTGGCCGGTGTGTGGCCGGTGTGTGGCCGGTGTGTGGCCGGTGTGTGGCCGGTGTGTGGCCGGTGTGTGGCCGGTGTGTGGCCGGTGTGTGGCCGGTGTGTGGCCGGGGGGACAACGCCACCCCGGAACCCGACCCGCCCACGTCCCTCCGTCTGTCACGGGAGTCACAGCCATCTCACGCAGATAAATCTTCAGTTAATTTACCCCCTGGTAAATCTTAAGTGGGATACACATGGTGGGATTCATGTATGGGGCCATCCATAAAGTACGTACACAGAATTTCTGAAATTTTGGAAACCACCCCCCCCCCTCCTCCTGATTGTGTACGCAATAGAATTGCTGAGTAGCCATTAGGAGGCCAGCAAGCATGATCACATGTTTGTCACACCCCTCACCTCAGTGGTACTAGAGTACAGGTGAGGCAGATGAGGAGGGATGTGATAAAGACAAATATAACATCACAAACTATGTACCAGGTGTGTCCTCCCATGTCAATTAAAATCGCCATCATTCTTTGAGACTGGTAAAAGCACTTACACATGAGAAGTTTGTACCAAAGGAGAATTGTCTGAGATTAGGGGAACAGTGGGAAGTACACCCGTCTCAAGTACATTAGTTTCTACGTGTGAATCCCGCTAAAGGAGAATTCTCTGGGACTAGGGAAAATGTGTGAAGTACGCCTGGTACATTAGTTTCTACGTGTTAATCCTGCTGAAGGATATTTACAAATAAATCCAGTGCTAGTCCAAGGGGTGTGTGTGTGTGTGAGACAGGGGAAGGTTGCTACCGTCCTAGACTGGCTCCAGTCCCTGCATCCTATGGCTACCCTCCTTACTGGGATAATGGCTCCAGTCCCTGCATCCTATGGCTACCCTCCTCACTGGGATAATGGCTCCAGTCCCTTCATCCTATGGCTACCCTCCTCACTGGGATAATGGCTCCAGTCCCTGCCTCCTATGGCTACCCTCCTCGCTGGGATACAGGTTCCAGTCCCTGCATCCTATGGCTACACTCCTCACTGGGATAATGGCTCCAGTCCCTGCATCCTATGACTACCCTCCTCACTGGGATACAGGCTCCAGTCCCTTCATCCCATGGCTCGCTGGGATACAGAGACTGGTACAATCGGTAATGGTGTTAGATTCCTGGCGCTGTTTAGCTCCAGTATTCCCAACACTCTCCATACAGATATCCTGGCTACTGGTCAGGATATCTGCCGGGAGATTGATACTCTCTGACTTTGATCTCAATCAGGTCACAGTCAGGAGCATGCAAAATTCATTGCTATGACAATACAAGAGGCCAGAGAACTGGAGGAGGGGGAGAGGGGAGGGGTAGGAGGAAATATAGGGTTACAGGGAGCGGCTTGGGGCCATAAACAGGAGATTCTGTTCATAGTGAACAAGTCTTTGATTCATGGGCCAGTCAGAGAAGTATACATACACAATATTGACTGGTTTCAGATTCAAGTGGCTGTATGCTCCGAGGAGTTGACGCGTAGTAATTTCGGAGCGTATGCGAGGATATTGCGCAGAGTCAACTCCGAGGAGTATACAACCGCTTTAATCTGAAACCAGTCTATATTGTATTTATTATCCAGTTTTTCAGGACAAGTGGCATTTTGATATCAGTTCGTTTTAGTTATGCACTATTTTTCCGTAGGCATTATTTTTCCGTATGCGCCACCCGGAGCATACAACATATCCATATGCGCCGAGTATGTCCTTACAAACTCACTATGTGTTTTTCTATGGACACTTTGTATTAGGTGGATAATAAATACTTTAATGAACTTTATTCTGATTGTGTTTAATCATTTAATAAATGTTCATAATCAAAGACTTGAGCACGTCTACCTCTGTCCCCCCGCTCCCCCCTCCCCCCTCCCCACCTCCCCCCGCGGTCATCAGAGTGTGACGGGCCTCGTCAGGTGGAGATAAATCAGGAGGCAATCACCTCTCACTGGTGGAGAACCCGATCGGCGGGCGGGGACAAAGAGCGCCGTGTGCGGGGAGCGCGCTGCCGGGGCCCGGGCGCCCGCCCCCGGGGAGCCGGAGCCCGGGCCCGGAGGCACCGTCCCCGGCCTAACACGATGGAGGGGCCGATAACTGCTCGCCCTGCTCCCGGGGTCGGCGCCCGCGGTCCCGGCTCAGGGCGCTGACAAATTACAACCAGTATAGTTCACCGACCACACCACCACCAACACGACGACGAACCAGCCAGGCCTGCAAAAACCCCGCACAAGGCAGCTCCATTACTGAATTACAATTTACTACAAAATGGTACTTTAACTACTTAGTTTTATTGGGTTTCCACCCCGGAATTTCCGATTATTTGGGGACAGAGTTCAAAGTCCGGCGACTTTCTTCAAACAGGACTTCAACAGGATGGAGTTTTCCTGATTTATGGACCTGTAAATGGCCGTTTTTCATAGCAGTGGCCTCATTCTCTATCGGCAGGAAATTGTCTCCAAGGCATTTGAGAGTATGCCTATATATCCTTCTCCTCGAATTTGTTATAGAACCAAAAATCCAACTTGAATTATGACGGCTCATATTTCTCTTACATTCTGTAGCTATCTCATGTATTACAATTCAGCAGGATATCTTACCCCTGGTACAAGTTTAGCCATTGGAATAACTTTATAAAATTATATGCAATGATCACCCCGGTCCAGTGACAATACTACGCCATGGCCGTGGCGGAGTGAATGTGAGATGATGTCATATGCGATTGACCAATTACTGGCCAGGGATTTAGAGAGCAACCAAGATATCAACATGGAGAATAACATTTTATTAACTGGATTTGTGAAGTAATTTGAATTATTCTGATATTGTGATGCTATTCTAATGTCAGTGAAAGGGGTGTTTGGATGCATTGTAATCATAACTCGGCTTCGCTTCGATGATGATTGTGCCGCATCCAAACTCGTGGAGTATTGTCTATTTATATGGTTCTCGATCTAGTTCTATATGAATATGCCCCATTATCAAAGGTGTCATGAATTGTTCGCACGGTGAACTATCGTTAAGGCGGGGTTCTTGTGTCTGTCTGTGGTGACCTCTGACCTCAGGAAGTGGCGACAAGGCATGCCTCTTCATTAACAGAGTTGAGACAGAGATACTAAAATAACTCGTCTTTCTGGTTAAGATATAGGCAGAGTTCAGGAAAGTATATCTATGGCCGTAGCTCGTAAGTTCATAGACTACCATCCGCTCCTACTCATGTCGTATTTGTAGCCATACGTCACACTGTGACGTATCTTTTAGACAACGATTCATTTAATCTACTTGACTAGAAGATAAAATTTCGCCATTTTTATGATTCTCCGAAAACAAGCTGACTAAAGTTGTACGTTAAAAATACTTAGCAAAATTGTCAATAAGATTATCCCTCTGTCTTTGGCATCGGGATAATCTAATTGACAATTATACTGCGTATGTTTGACCTATAACTATAGTAACCATGTTTCTGTATAATATTCAGCTTCAATATAACATCAATGTTGGGAACAGCAAGCGGTATGTCGCACACAAGTCAACAGCAATCAATATAACATCAGACAGTGTGTAAAAGTTTATATCAACTACATTGAGAGTGATTGTGGATGTTTCAAATGATTAACTTGTAATGTAGCCTCAGGAGGGGGACCCCGAATTGAAGAGTTAAACACATATGTGGAAGATCGAGGTTAATATCAAGGACCAGCACATTTTTTCCTCCTCCTTTATCGTCCACCTGCCCCCGCCATATCCTGTAATGTACAGGTGAGAAATAACCTGATTGCTTTTATTTACCTTCCTAAGTAGGCTAATTATCTGCTTTATGTTTACTCCAAGTACACTTCGTCTTGTAAACAGTCATTGCACTATTGAAGGCAAGAAGAAGAATGACACAAGTTTCTAAAACAAACAAACTAACCCAATTCTGTATGAGTAAGTTCGTGTGTTAATCACCAAAGGTCATTTTATCAAATGTTCTTCTGATTACTTGATTAATAAAAAGTATCATGGCTAATTTCCGAGGAATAAACTCGGAAACGATGATGATTGAACAGGAAGTGCATGCCTGTGTGTATATGTGATGTAGATGATACAACGGACATACATCTACATACATGTACAGGCGTCAACAGGGATCTGTTCCTGAACACTGTCTTCTTCTTTTTTATTCAGGTAAGGAAATACAGTTCACCCTATAAGGGCGTTTTACAAGTAAATTCCATAAACAAACATCAAGACAGTTGACAATTAGGTCTGACATATACAGGACAAATACAGATAGAAGAAAAATGAGTTTATGGATGATTATTTCTAGTTTGTTGAATAATTATGTTTATTGAACGCGACTAGTGCCAGTTGCTTACCTAGAAATAATAGTCCTACCAAGCTGGGGGGTTGTTTCATAAAATTTCCTTTATGAATATTCTGTGGTATGATATGTCATTAAAATCTGTACGTTGTGTGGTAATAGATTCCATAACTTGTTGCCTTGATATAAGATGGCGGAATGATTTGAGATGATGTCATATGCGATTGACCAATCACTGGCACCCCTAAAATGTCAGGTGACTCTCTCATCATAAGGTGAAGACGTCAGCAGAACAAAATATCACAGGAAATAGGTGGATATGGGTAGGTTTCCAACCAAACTTATCTCAAATGTAAAAACATGTATTTTCCTTCTGCATATTCACTTAAATTGCTACAAACGAGACTAAACCTAAACATTTTCATGTGTTTTCTACATAAAAAATATTTGTATTTTTTACCAAAAACAATATGTTACGTAGTTCTGTACTGGGATATACCTGCCACATATTTGAACTAAACAACATCCAGTGACGAGCTACTTACGTATAGGGCCCGCGTGGAAGAATGACTGTATCGCCGAACTCGATGATTGTACACACAAAATCCTCTCAATAGAATTGACAACAAAAAAAAAAAACGGGGGAAATCTCCGAGTTTAGGAATCAGCCCCGAGGGTACAAATCATGTAGATCCCACTTGAATGAGGTTGGAATGTCTCTATTCCGTTCAAATCAAAGGCCAGCTCAATGTTTGCCGTTCACCATGGCCTTGTTTGGTAACTCAATGTTATACTGATGACGTAGGACCACGTCATGCCCTGTGTTGATGACGTAGAGACACGTCATACATCTCGGGTGATGACGTAGATGGACGTCACAGGGGAATGTTTCTCTGTGATTTCTAGCATCATCTGACCATGTCCAGGGGAACATCAAAGACATACAAATACTATTTTGCCACGTGACATTTTTTTTAAAACATTCCTGATGCCATTGCAAATATATGTGTATCATGATTCATTGATTGTAAAAGGGGTTCTGGTAACCTCTGCCCACGTACAATAAAATAAATGTTATCAATTATGTTAATTTCATTTACCTCGTACACTTAACAACACAGAGCTAAGAGATCTTTAAAACATGTATCTGAGAGATTAGATAGTATAACAGTACTATATGTAAACTGTTTGATGCATAATGAACCGAAATGTCAGCTTTTCATGTGGAATTTACTGCTTCGGAGAGACTGAGAAAACATGGAAAACACATCGTTATTGGCCATGGAATGGGGTTTGGGTGTGTGGGGAGGTTGGACCGCTGTTTATTGTTGTGAATGGGGCAAACTTTATTCTCTCTTTGTCTTACACAAAGGAAAAGTATTCCTTAAACTGAAAACGAAAACAAGGATTTCCTTGGAGATGATGAAAACTGCCATCTCTAAATAAAGCATTTTTGCCGTACTACATCAGCGCAGCGCATGGCCCACCGTTAGCCGTCAGTGCTGGGCGTGGGCTAACGGTGGGTTAATGGGGGACGTGTTGGGGTGTGTGTTAGTGGGACTTGTCACAGTCTGTCTCCATGTCGGTGCTCAAGTTGCAGGCCGCTGACACCAGTAGAACATTGGACCGTATCAAAGTCCACTCTCCTCCAATTTACATGTCTAATAACCCCCACCCGCGACCCCACTAGCTCATTACAGCCTCAACCGGGCTCAGGTGGGTAGAGGGGTAGAGGCAGGACGAGGGAGAGGTGGGCAGAACGAGGGAGAGGTGAGCAGAACAAGAGAGAGGTGGGCAGAACGAGAGAGAGGTGGGCAGAACGAGAGAGAGGTGGGCAGAACGAGAGAGAGGTGGGCAGAACGATGGAGAGGTGGGCAGAATGAGAGAGAGGTGGGCTGAACGAGGGAGAGGTGGGGAGAACGAGGGAGAGGTGGGCAGAACAAGAGAGAGGTGGGCAGAACGAGAGAGAGGTGGGCAGAACGAGAGAGAGGTGGGCAGAACGAGAGAGAGGTGGGCAGAACGAGAGAGAGGTGGGCAGAACGATGGAGAGGTGGGCAGAACGAGAGAGAGGTGGGCTGAACGAGGGAGAGGTGGGGAGAACGAGGGAGAGGTGGGCAGAACGAGGGAGAGGTGGGCAGAACGAGGGAGAGAGGTGGGCAGAACGAGGGAGAGGTGGGATGAACGAAGGAGAGAGGTGGGCAGAACGAGAGAGAGGTGGGCAAAGAGGGGAGAATGTTTGAGATAGTAGAAAGAAAGGGACAGAGACGTAGAGAGGAGAGAACGAGGGAGGGAGAGAGAAAGGAGAGAGAGGAGAGAAAGGGGGGGGGGGGAGAAATTGAGATAATAGAGAAAGATGGAGAGAAAGATGGGGTAGAGACAGTGAGAGAGATGGAGATGAAAGAGAGAGATGGAGAGAAATCTAAATTGTAGAAAGAGAGACAGGGAGAGAGAGAGAGAGAGAGAGAGAGAGAGAGAGAAAGAGAGAGATAGAGAGGAAAGACAGTGAAATAGAGATTTCGATGAAAGAGAGAGAGGGAGAGAAATTGAAATGGTAGAGAGAAAGGGGGTGAAAGGGAGAGAAAGGGAGAGAAGGAGAGACAGAGAGAGCGAGAGAGAGAGACAGAGAGAGAGAGAGAGAGAGAGAGAGAGGGGAGAGAGGGAGAGACAGGGAGAGAGAGAGAGAGAGAGAGAGAGGGAGAGGGAGAGGGAGAGATAGGCGAGGAGAGAGGGGGGGGAGAGAGGTCAAGCTAGTTGACCTTTCATGATGTGGGTGGGCTCTAAGTGGGGGCCGCGCACATTCCTGTCATTAACAACACGGTGTCACTGGGGACAACCTCGGTTATCTTGTCATGGTGGAGTTTGACATCACAACCACACAGCTGAGAGTGCGGTCACGACCACCACCACTACTGAGCTCACAGAGACATGCCTCTTACCCTCCCCTCACCGCTCAACCCCAACCCGTCCGGCCACGCTGATCATTTACCCGGACGTGTGCAAATACAAAAATACATAACAAGAAAGATCACTTAGTCACTCACCAATAAGCTCAATTATATAGAGTATAGTATAGCACTATGACCTAGAGGGTGAATTTTAATGTACATGTATATACATGTATATATATATATATACATGTATATATATACATATATATATATGTATATGTATATATATATATAGATATACATACATATATATATATCGTTCATATCACTCCGCATCAAACTCGTGGAGAACGACGACTTTGACCAAAACTTGTTGGTTTCTTCTTTACTCCTACATGCCTCCTGCTCCACCACTCTACTCTACCACTCTACTCTACAACTCCACTCCACCACTGCACCACTCTACCACTCCACCACTCCACCACTCCACCACTCCACCACTCTACCACTCCACTCCACCACTCTACCACTCCACTCCACCACTCTACCACTCTACTCTACCACTCCACTCCACCACTCTACCACTCTACTCTACCACTCCACTCCACCACTCCACCACTCTAACACTCCACCACTCCACCACTCCACCACTCCACTCCACCACTCTACCACTCCACTCCACCACTCTACCACTCCACTCCACCACTCTACCACTCTACTCTACCACTCCACTCCACCACTCCACCACTCCACCACTCCACCACTCCACCACTCCACCACTCCACCACTCTACCACTCTACTCTACAACTCCACCACTCCAATACTCTACCACTCTACTCTACCACTCCACTCCACCACTCCACCACTCCACCACTCCACCACTCCACCACTCCACCACTCCACCACTCCACCACTCCACCACTCTACCACTCCACCACTCTACCACTCCACCACTCCACCACTCCACCACTCTACCACTCCACCAGCTAGCACTCCACTCCATCACTCTACCACTCCACCACTCTACCACTCCACCACTCCACCACTCCACCACTCCACCACTCTACAACTCCACCACTCTACAACTCCACCACTCTACAACTCCACCACTCCACCACTCTACCACTCCACCACTCCACCACTCTACCACTCTACCACTCTACAACTCCACCACTCCAATACTCTACCACTCTACTCCACCATTCCATCACTCCACCACACCTCCGCCCACACCAAACTGTGGCTCCCCCAAACGGCGGTTTAAACGGCGACTCTGGATAATAAACAGGGGCATTTCGCTGCTGTGTGTCGGGGTGTGCGGCCGATGGGAGGGGAAGTTGGTTGGAAGGATGTGTGTGTGTGTGTGGGGGGGGGGGGGGAGGGGTGTCCCGCTATGTCTGATGGGGGGAGGGGAGGGGGGGGGGGTGTCCCCTCAGGGCATGTTGGAGAAATTGCCCAGCACGGTTCCCGGTCGTACACATAAAGGACACGTTTAGAAGGCCGGCTACTAGCGAGAATTTCACAAGTTTAGGGAAGTTGAATTTTACAGAAAAAAAGAGATGTTTTCTAGCAATACACAATGGTTCGGGAAACCAAATACATCAGTTAATCTTATTGGATGGCTGATTAGTTATGTGACGGTTAAATAGAATTACTTAATAATAACTTGGCAAGTCTATTTACAATACACTCTGATATAGAACACAACAATAAGTTTACTTAAAAGACTGTTTATTATTATTATTATTATTATTATTATTGTTATTATTATTGTTGTTATTGTTATATACCTGTGGTCGTATCACCTTCAAATACTGCCCGCTCATACCCATGTTGTTTTTATACCTGAATGCCACCTAATTTTATTTTTGTATAAATAATATTTCATCTATTTACAACACAAACCGCCATGATTGGGCACTTATAATGATGACGAGTTCTGTAAACGCAGTTAGTGTTACAGCTGGTCGTATTTTGCCAGGGTTCATAAGACCATGAAGGTATCTTGCACCCACCCACCCAACCAGAACCCCACCGACTTAGACCCAACCAGTATACCCCTCATCTACTCTTCTAGTATGCCCCTTTATCATCCACCTTATACAAAGTGTCCATAGTAAACACATAGGGAGTGTGTATCACCATACCCGGAGCATACAGATATATCCACCTAATACAAAGTGTCTATAGTAAACACATAGGGAGTGTGTATCACCATACCCGGAGCATACAGATACATCCACCTAATACAAAGTGTCTATAGTAAACACATAGGGAGTGTGTATCTCAAAAAGCCGGCACATACGGAAAAATAGTGCGTATGAAAAAATAGTGCCAACCTAGATGAACTAATATCAGTACGCGACTTGTCAGGGAAAGGTGGATAATAAATGCAATATAGACTGGTTTCAGATAAAAGCAGTTGTATGTTCCTCGGAGTTGACTCTACACAATATCCTCGCATACACTCGGATATTACTACGCGTCACCTCCTCGGAGAATACGACCGATGGTATCTGAAACGAGTCAATATTGTGCATAATTCACCCCTGCTGTCGCCCTACACTTTGATAATAATGACAAGGTAGTCCAGAGATGGGCCTGAGGGTTTTTGTTTTTTTTCAATTTCTTTATTGATGCTCGTTAAACTTATACATTTTTATATATTTTTTAATATCTTTATATTTTTTCTATTTGCGTTTTACCCTGCAAGGCTTAACCAGTATCATACAGAGTTTCGTTGTGCAGTAGTTTAGTTTCTGTCGGTTTAGATATATGCAAATCTAATTTGTATCACAGTCAGAAAAATAGAAATGTTCTGTGACCTCAGGGCCACTTGTTGTCTGCAGACTATTAGCACGGCTAATTCACGTTTTAATCGTTTACAAGATTCAGTGATTACACCATATTGCGGTGAAGATAATATAAAAAAATATTAACTCCAAATAAAGAGGCTGTGCGTATCAGGTATCGCGATTTATCTCACCCCTGGTATTTTTTTCTCCATAGACTTCACATTGGGAAATCGTATCTAACGCCCATTAGATATTTAGGAAAAAATATCCAATGGGGATAATGTCACAAAGGTTAGCCCATTAGTCAATATTAAGGGTGAGATAAATTCAGAAACCTTTTCAAGTTTAGGGTCAGAGCTCGATCCCATCTCATAGCGGCTTCGCCTTTTGAATTGCTACACGATTCAAACTCGATGGGATACTTATATAGAACGTCCTGACCATGCTGTACAATTCACAGAACGAGATGGTAATTTACGGTTTGTACGGACCGAGGCATTTATGCCGAGTTCCGTACAAACCGTAAATTATCATCGAGTTCTGTGACTTGTACAAGCATGGTTGGACGTTATATATTTACTATATACCCGAAATTTAAAAAAAATCAATTTCATTTTTCTTAACAACCAAAATTTTAATATATGTGTATGGGTAGGTAGTCCGTATTTTGGTGTACGGACCACTGGTCCGTACAGTATTTTTACGTCATATACCGAAACGGTGCGTATTTACAGTATATATATAGTAAAAGCTCTGACCCTAAACTCTCATAGGTTTCCTCTATAGTAGAGAAGACCTGGTGTGTGCCTGGACGGGAGCTGGCTGAGTGTGGGGGTGTGGTGGGTGTGGGAGGGGGAGGAGGGAGGAGGGAGGGGGGAGGGGGGCATTGCATGTGCCGTGTGTTTATCCACAACACCCAATCAATGATTGCGAGTCGTGATGAAACAGTAATACGACTAGGAGGCCTCCTTGTATATAGGCCCAGCGCGAAGCCAATGCTGACCTACTTACGTATACAACGCCAATCAGGGAGTGGCTTCACTACGGAGAGTAGGGCTGGAGGTGACACCACACCAAACTCTGTTTAGATACACACCATATCATCCCAACCCTCCTGGATCTAAGTACATGGACGTTTTATCCGATTATTATAACGTACCGAATCACCCATGCAAAAAGTATTCGCGCAGCCAAATGTCTATCTACAGATTAAGTTGATCTATTTAGGGCTATACTTTAACATGTACGTGTGTAAATATATATGATTATGTAGATAATTAGCGATACTTGTGATATGCATCTAGACAGGTATTTCTATTTGAATAATGATATACTCGTACTCGGGGGTCTTCCAGTGGAGGTATTTATTTGGTTAATGACAGTTTTACAGCATTAATGTATGCGTATTTAGATATATCCATTCGTGTTTATTTGGTTTATGGCCCATTTATTCCCACGTTTTATTATATATATATACGCATCCATAAAGGTGTTTTCTGAATAGTAACAAATTAGGTCCAGTAAGTACCATTCCTTATGTGTATAATGCCCATCAATACCTCCTGCTCCTACAACTTCTCGCTCCCATGGGTGTACACACTTGATTAATGTTTGTTTCATGTGAAGAGGAATAGTATATTTTTCCCTATGATTACGAACATTCGGCATTGGAAATTATACATATTTTTAATCATGATACTACACCAGAATTACGAGCGTTCATAACTTAAGCGGCCATATAATTGTATAAACTAAAGCATTTCGCGAATACCATATTATGGTATAGGCTACTACTGTCGGGATAAAATGTTATCAAAGCCTTCTTTGGTATAGTGAGACCCATCCCTTGTGGAATCAAAAAGAACACTTATTATGCCGGGGATACACCAAGCGGCAAGCGGCAGCGATATCCTTAGTCGCCTACAAAATATGGCGAATATGTGAGATATCATTTCAAAGTAGCATCTTCCACCGGTAATCTATGTCTCAGAAGGAACCATCATGTGAACTATGACATTGTACCTGAATGTACTCGCCATATTCAGTTGGCGACTACAGAATTTGTGTATTCCAGTCGCTGAAAACGGAGACACGTCAAGCTAAAAATGCAGCAATTTCCGGAATCGCCAACACAAAATGGCGTGTATGTAAGCTATTGCTTCATATTTCTCTTGAATATTGCTTCTGAAACACTAAATTATCGGTGGGAGATATTGCTAAGAAATAATATCGCACAGATATTCAATTTTTTGGCGATATTACTATGTAAGAATATATCACATATACAAGCCATTTTAAGTTGGCGATTCCGGAGATCGCTGCCGTTTCTTGCTTGGTGTGTCCCCGACTTAAGACCTATCAGCCCGTGTATCCAGCCCTGTCCACAACAGTAGATGAGGGCGTGAATATTTTACCTGAAGAGCCATGTACGACAAGTGGCCTCTTGATGGGCACCCCGCCCTATTCACTTTACTACAGACTCCACCACGGCGACTATAAAGAAGTGCTCTCAAGCCTCCTCCTCCTCCTCCTCGGCTCCCCCTTCACCCGCCTCCCTCGGCCTTTCCCCGCGCGCCACCCACCGCGCGCCGGGCGTGCAGCACGGGGCACGGGGCACGGGCCGGGCGCGCTTTGTTGGCGGGGCGTGGCGGCCGTACGTCCCGTCACCCACACCACCACCGCCCGGTCTCCTTTGTCGGCACGCCGGCCGGGCCTGCACGGGGCCTCCGGGTGAAGAGAGTTCGTCCCCGTGTGAAATTGCTTCTGACAGGACACCTATGGCTGACAAACCCGGGGACTTGGTTCACGCATGCCGCCCCCGCCCTGCCCCTCCCCTCTCCCCCCGCCACCCCTCTCCTCTAACACGGGGACAGCTCGCAGGTGGAACGCAAAGACTCCGGGGGGAGGTGTGGGGTTTGCTGAGCGGTGGGGAGGGCCGCTTCCTTTATCCCGGCAGATAGACTTATTAACCATCACCCAAGCCCTAACGACACTTTGATACAGTCCAATTGTGTACCACGACAGCGGGGCGAATGAAATGTTAATCAAATCGCCATTGTATCCACCCCGCCTCTCTTGTGTGCCCATCGAGGCATGAGTGTGTATACTGGGAGGTGCAAATGGGCACGCAGAGATGGGAAAAAAGGGGCCCAGGCACTTAAAGCTAGCAGGGAATTGGAGTCGGTGAAACTGGTCTAAACGCTCCGTGAGTGGGACAATTTGTGTCAGGGCCTGTGCTGTGTTGATACAGCCTTGATGGGTTATGTACAGGGGAAGTCTCATAAGATGACACACGGAATTTTAACAAGCACCGCTCATATTGTAATGAATGGGCGATGCGCATAGAACACCAACCACTGGATGGGTTATGGACGAGAGGCGGAGATACGCGGGCTCTACTGGCTTTGTACTGCTATCAAAGTTGTCCACAACCAGTTCTATAAAGCAAGAAGATGGGCATAAAACTTGGACTGGTGGGTTCAAAATAAATCCGGTTAATTCGCACAATTTACACCCATTTGAGACTATTTCCATAATTTTGTCCCATCAGGATATTCGCTGTGAATACCACCACAAAGTGTGAGGAAAATATTCAAAGAGTAAGAAAAAATATACATTATTTCCATACGTTGTTTGTCTATTTAAATACCTAAAGTTGTTCAAGATGTTCAAATCCCGAAATATCAAGATGCGAGTAGCAGTTGCACACTTTTCCCCCACGACCGGTGTTTTCCTAATGAATTTCCCGAATTTGACTCCCTAGAATCATCCTACTTACAGAATGCTGACGCTATGTTTTCAACATAATATTTTCATGTGAATATCTTGGGACTTAGACGCAAGTATTTAAAGCTATAATAGATGAGGAAAGTAGCAGCTCTAGGAACCCAAGACCTCAGAAACAGGGCTCAAAACAAACGTATAATTAAGCTGAAGAGTCCTAAAACATAATTCTTCAGAAACAGTCCAGGATAATCCAGAACGGCAGAATGGAACGAGTTACCGATGGGAATACAGATACTGCATAAAACATCTAAAGGCAAAGTATTACAAGGTACAATAATGGATATGCGAGGAGTGGTTTTATGAAATATCTCAGGTAGCTTTGTTCTCCATCACATTGCGTCATCTTACACATCTTCACCTTGTAAATAACTATCTAAGACATGACATGTTACCTGATGAAATATTGTTCAAGGATAAGAAGCACGCAGTCAGGATAACTACTATAAGGCAGTGGCCAGTTTATGTACCTCTATACAGTCCAAAAAAATAAAATAAAAGTGCAATAAATTTACAAAAAATATGCTGATATGAGATATTTGAATGTGGTATCCATCTCTCTTTTGTCAATACCAAACTTGCAGAGGAAGCATCACGGGTGGTTCGGTAGAGGTGTCGGGGAGGGGGGTCAATTGTATAATGAAATGATGGCCAGGACAATGTGATGCGCAACACTGACGTGCGACACAAATGCTGCCTGAAATGGATCCCACAGAGCTTCAACCACAATTGACACAGAGTTTCACCCACAGAGTTTCAGAATACCACGGCGCAGTTCTGTCTGGTCGTGTTTATCGTCGCGGTTCTGGGGGTGGGATGGGGTTCGGGAGATTACAGGAGGGCGTTAGGACGAGGGCGGTGAGAGATATTTGTATTCTGGAGTCGTCATTCCAATGTGTGCCCCATTCTGAGTCAGGTAAATCCTGCTAATAAGAGAAAATAGAAAATACCAGCCCCTTTACCGGACAAGCCTGCAGCAACATCAGGGTCCTCTGTAGGCAATCTCTTCAGCTGGGCTATTCATCAATCCTGTGCACACTTTGCAAAAGCCACATGGTGAAAAGTAATTTTGTAAAAATATGTTGCATCGGTACATAAAAGCTGGATTCCATTGGAGGGATGGTGTCATGGCGGAGACTTTGGTGTAGACCACATTTGTGGTTACCTGCTTCCTTGTGCCTGTGTTTGTATGTAGTATATATATACACACGTAGATATAGATGGGTGTGGATAATCCCTCGTCCCTTCCCCTCGATACCCCGTATTCATGGCGGACTGCCTGTAACACCTGCACGATGGTCATGTTTACTTATAATCCCACTGAGGAGCGAAAATCATTCCCCAAACGATGGCAAATACCAGAACTCTATTAAGCGGTTGTTAGCCGGGCTCTGGGCCCCCTCAAAGCGTGCAACTCTCCGGTGGCGAAGGGGCGTTCCGGCGGCGTCTGTTTGCGCACGGAATAGGCTCGGCGCGGACTGAATCCGGGTCCCGGCAAGCTCGGCACCGCTCCTATTTGCCGGGCGATAATTGGGGAGCAGGCTGCGGTGCCCGGAGAATGGACGCCGAGATCGATCCCGATCCCACCACTGTTTAGTACACCTGGCTGCCGGTGGAGGCGCTAAAGACCTTAATTTTGTCAGCGTCGCTGAGTCAACTGGCGTTGCCTTTCTGTGCGACCGCCAAGTAACATAGACTGCATACACAAGGATCTGCGAGCGGGGGCGGGGGTGCGGGGGAGGGAGGGGGTGGTGTGCGTGGGGAGGGGAGGCACACACATAATAACTCACCCTATTTGAGGACAATGGGGTGGAGATTTTGTCAGAGCATACCTGTGTCGATATGACAGCGCACAGGGAATGTGTTTGGAGACTGAGACGTCGCATGGTGGAGTAACGTTGAATACTCTGTCTTCAGCCCGGTTTTTTTTCCTGTGTTTAGTTTATTATTTTTTTCGGGGTGGGGTGGGATGGTGGAGTTAACCCGTGTACTCTGTTAGCGTGGTTGGCTGACGAAGCGGCCTTCATGCACGGTGTGGTGTGTAGGGGGGGGGGGGGGGGCTGGCGGGGGGGGGGGGGGGCGCCCCCTCGGGACGTTCTGATAACATCAACTCGGTAAAAAGAGTGGTTGGACCACCAGGCTTGTTTCCTTCACCTCACGGCCCGCCGCTCCCGGCTCCCCGTCCGCCGCCCGCCGCCCGCCACCCGCCGCCCGCCGCCCGCCACCCGCCACCCGCCGCCCTCTGCCAAACGCCCTCTGCCAACCGCCTACAGCCGCCCACTGACGCCTGCTGCAAACCACCTCCCACCGCCTACCGCCACCCTCTGTCAACCACCTACTACCACCTGACGCCCATTGCTTCTTGCCGCCCAATGCCTCTCACTGTACTGATCTTCTAGTCCCTCATTGCGTCTGTAACCTCGCAACACCTATTGTCTTGTGTAAACCCATATGAATCCTGTTATAGTTTTCCACCTCCTTTTACCCCGAGCCAAACATTTTGCCATTCATTGCCACCCATTGCCTCTCTTCTCCAATTGCATCTTGCCACCCATTGCCTCCCATCTCCATAACTTCTTGCCACCCATTGCCCCCCTTCTCCCATTGCTTCTTGCCCCTCATTGCGTCTCTTCTCCCATCACTTCTTGCCACCCATTGCCCCTCTTCTCCCATTGCTTCTTGCCCCTCATTGCGTCTCTTCTCCCATCACTTCTTGCCACTCATTGCCCTTCTTCTCCCATAACTTCCTGCCCCTCATTGCATCTCTTCTCCCATGACTTCTTGCCACCCATTGCCTCTCTTCTCCCATGACTTCTTGCCACCCATTGCCTCTCTTCTCCCATAACTTCTTGCCACCCATTGCCTCTCTTCTCCCATAACTTCTTGCCACCCATTGCCTCTCTTCTCCCATTGCATCTTGCCACCCATTGCCCCCCTCCACTCACTGCTTCTTGCCACCCATTGCCTCTCACATACCTACTGCCTCCTAGCTCTCCTCTGATCACCTATTGCCCTAGATATCCCATTATTATCTAAAGGAATCATCCACTGCCCAGTACCATGCCCAGTATCACCAATAACCTTTTACCTGATGTCGTCTATTGCCCTTTGTCACCCATTGGATGTTGCAGCCTGTTGCCACCCACCTGCCTTCATACAGAGCCTTCTGTTGCTCTGTGTTATTCTGTATGTATCACCCGCCGTCCGCTAACCATCAGTAAAGCTTCGTCTCAATGGCGTTATCCATCCTAGAACCATAACGCAGGTTATTGTAGTAGCTTCACAGGGCAGGGTTCCACAATCTCTCTCCCATCCTTCTCGTCCACTTCTAGTCCCAATGCCACCCTAACCTAAAGTTTCCACTTTGTGGAACGTTTATCAGTTTATCAGTTGTGTACTGAACCCTGTGCAGTACACTGTTCTACTGAACATGTTGAAAGATCAGCAGTGTGTGGGGTTTCATGCTGACATGTCTTCTATGCCAATGAATAGATGTTAATTTTCCGAACTCGGCCTGAGGCCTCGATCTGTTAAAACAACATTCCCCATCTCGTTTTGTAGCATGTACAGAATGGTCAGATTGTTCTGTATAAGTACCCTATATTCTCCAGTCCTTAAGCTTGCCCTGGAGCCTCACCCTGTAGCCACCCTCTCCCCCTGTTTGTATATACCCCGGTCCTATCCCTGGACCCTGGACCCTAACCCTCTCCCCCTGTTCCTATCTATATCCTAAATCCTCCCGTCCTTTCCCTGGACCCTCTCCCTCTCCCCCTGTTTGTATATATACCCTATACCTTCCAGTCCTCCCCCTGGACCCTGTACCCACCCTCTCTCCCCCCTGTCCGTATATATCCTCGAGTCCTGTCCCTGGACCCTCTCCCCTGTACCCGTGTAATGGGGTGCGGGGTGTTGTGATGACGGGGTAGGACCTCCCTGCCTGCTGTATCTCCCGTCCTCTCCCTGGACCCTCTCCCTCTCCCCCTGTTTGTATATATACCCTATACCTTCCAGTCCTTTCCCTGGACCCTGTAGCCACCCTCTCTCCCCCCTGTCCGTATATATCCTCCCGTCCTGTCCCTGGACCCTC
>OX465582.1:111473681-111601964 GCA_950022655.1 Alentia gelatinosa
CACAAAGTTCATCGTCTACTGTTCGTATATTATCCCGCCAACGTCTTGTCTCGCGTGTCACAAGGTGTCACGAGGTGTCACGAGATGTCACGTGACCCTAACACCTTCATGTATATGCAAATTGCAAATTTCCCCCTCGAGCTGGTTCCCTGAATGTATATTAGAGGTACCAATGAATGACAACCAGGTAACAGAAACGACAGACACATCGGCGTTTGTTTCATCGACCTTGAATTCGTATCTCTTTTGGGAGTTCATTATTTCATTTATCACAAAACAGATTATGTATATATGACATTTTATCTCACCCCCGTATTTTTCTCCATAGGCTTAACATTGGAACTCGTACTCCACAGCCGTGAAGTTCGTGTACCCAATATTCAATGGCTTATATGGTGATTCGTTTCATCAATAAATAATGTTTTACGGGGTGAGATAAAATTAGAAACTCAATAAAAATAACTTGCCCGTACTTCACCTCATTTGACCGTACAGTAATTCACTCAGCATCGCTTCGTGAATTACTCAGCAGTCAAACTCGCTGTACGGACCAAGCTATTTTCATCTGGTCGGTTTCCTTCTAATAACCTTCATATATATTTCAGGAAATTATATCTGTATATATTCTAAAAAAGACAGGATTCAGATTTGGAGAACTTACACGTTTCTCCCATTTCATCAGTAGAACGATGCACCTAGCGCAAATATACTTGTCATGGAGTGCATCCCATTTCATAAGTAGAAGCGTGCAAATATTCATCTCAAGCTTAAGGAAACCGAGCAAGTAATTGTATTTATAATTCACAGTAACGTGAGAGATCATGAATGGATCCTGTTTCAGTATTATAGGAAATCTGTTTTACTTTAGTGGTATGGAGGACCATAACGTGTCAGGTTACTGTACCAGCGAATAAACTAGAGACTGACCACAATCATTATTTATATAAGTAAGTCTAGATTTAGTGCATGAAGAACGAATAGGCCTTTTTCCACTGTCCTGTGTCGCACCTTATCTGCCTAGCTACGCCACGGCTGAAGCCAAACAAACACCTGGCAACGTATTCTTTAGCATTGGATCACTAAATGTATGAGCATATTACGTCGGTTATACCCTTGTATACTATTTCCAGAGAAATGATAGCGATTGCATCATATTCTATGGTATCCCAGCTCAAATTTGGTGTGTCATATACATGCATATCACCTCAATGATACTTTAGATATACCTTAGATAATACAGGGACACTGAAACTGCATACATACTTATACATTGGCAGACCTAGCTATAGTATGCTTATCTTTTTCCAAGTTAAAACCAAGATGTATATCAATTATAAAGTTTAGACAGTCCAGACTTGTTGATACAATACTCTAGTTTCTTCCAGCAATTTAATCCGTCAAAAAACAACACTCCTGCAATCACACCCACCGTTCACACTTTAGGTGTGATTGCTATATGTCTCTATATGAATACAACTGGACTCGCCGTGTTTGTCCGAGCGGCCGCGTATCTAGACGGTGGACCGTTAGGCGGCGCTGAATGGAAACACCTGTATTGGACATCGCCTACGACAACTCTAGAGGTGTCTTCTGGGACGACAAATGGACGACAAAATGGACGACATTTTCAAACTGAACGATTACTTATACCACACCAGCAACGACATTTCAGTTTCTCGTATCGTCAGAACCTCGTTCGCCGACGACATATTTTTTATGCTTCGTTTTGGCACCAACAAGACTTGTACGATTTTTGTTTTTGTCATAGAATTATTATTCAACGACCACCAGGGGGCCGTAATAATAATTGGGGGGATAATAATTTGTCGTCCATGAGGCTGGACGATACGATATAACGAACGATGAACGACATACTGGACGACCTTTTCCATTTTGGGTAGCATAAAACATGTCGTTGGCATCAGCATTATCGTCCATACAAATTGTCGTTCAATTGACCTATTTCGAAGGGCTTATACATTTCCTATATAAACGCGGATATACACTGAAACACTATAGAGCGATGCAGTGGTATGTCTGAGACCAGCAGGGCAAGTGGTGCAGTACCTGTATATCTGTGCGAAGGGTCAAACATTTTTCAAAAAACGATTCAATTGTTAACAAATGATGCCATTTGGTATACATATTTCACACATGAATAGAAATCTCTGTTGAAAATATCTTTTAATTTGGAATGGATTTAGTGCATGTAAAACAAGTTTGGCATCTTCTACGACACCTCTAGAGGTGCCTTCCCGGATGACCATTGGATGACAAAATGGACGACATTTTCAAAATGAACGATCTTTTATGCCACACCAGCAACAACATTTCAGTTTCTCGTATCGTCAAAAGCTCGTTCGTCTACGAGATACTTTTTTTATGCTACGTTCTGGCACCAACAAGACTTGTACGATACTTTTTGTTATCGTAGAATTATTATTAAACAGCCCCAGGGTGCTGTTTAAGAAGTTACGAGGGAGAATTGGTCTGGACGATAGGAGAACAGCCGCGAGGGAGGACACTGGGGAGGATCCGGTTTGAATATCGTTTAATAAGGGAGGTCCTGCGTGGACTCTCCTATCCTTGGTGTAAATTCTCCTAACTTTGACCCAGATCGTCTGTGGAAGGAGATCAGCATCGGACACGGCAGGGCACCAGTGTATTCAGTCCTGCGGCTACTTCTGTGGATAGTTCTGTGATACATTGGAGAATATAAAATCAAGATTTCGAAAAGATCTATTAATATTTATGATATATTTTCATAATAGAATTATCTTTTATAGGTAGTACAATATATTAGACCTTTCCTGAACAGTTGTCACATCTCAAATATAATGTTTTAATCGAAATAAATAATCGAATCGACCATCTCCCTGGTTATCGCTCACTATTGTCATTGAACTCAGTGTCCGACACACTGTCACTATAGTATACCACAGTGTCACATTCTTGTGGTGAGGGAATCATCATATCGGATCAGTGCGACATCTGGTGAACATCGTTTAGTTTTATACCCCTCCTAAATCATATGCAATTATTTTTTACCTATAACATTGTTCAAGTATTTAGCAGGTAACTGTATGTAGATATATGAAGAAATCAAAATATATTGGTAATGTATCTCCAGTCTATCAACTTATTCATTTATTAGAGTTTATATTTTTCGCATTTAACTTTAAGACACTTTCAAGTAATTGGCATATCACAAAATATATATGCATATTCATAAACATTAGAAAGATGAGTTAATCTTTATCAGAAAATCTAATTAATCCACTAATTAATTTCTAAGAATAAAATTTAATCAATTTATAATGAAATGATAGCAGTTCTACTCGCTCAGTGTGAACTATTTTGCAATATAAAGCCTATAAGACACCGACCCGACGGCTGTGCCCGATTCTACCTTTCCCCGATGGATCCCTTGGGTCTGTGACAATCTGCATCAATCGGGTCGATGTACGCACTTTGCCGACCCGATTTTATTGCTTTTCCCGACGCGTCGAGCATTACTACCATATCAGATATGCCCAACCTTAAGATTCCGGTATACGCACTTCACAGATCGTTACCGATTCTGAGCGTGCAATTTAAAAAGTGTATCCCTCAGTCCGATTGACAAGTGCATTATATGGTTTTGTAGGGGAGGCCATGGCGAATATAAATCTGAAAACCGTTTTCTGATATCTTATTTGGATCCGAAGTTATTAAACTCTGAATTATTTTCTATGAATCCACACCAGCGGCCCGTGGCTCAACCCGGCTCGGCTCCCGGTGGCTCACTTTGATCTCAATCGGGTCACTGTACAAGGTCATAAAATGGAAAGGTGTGATTAGGAAGCATGGCAAAGAGTATAAGAGGGGGTGTCCACCGGGCTCCCGACGCGAACCAATGCGCCCCGATATAGCCGTTCCGATACAAAATTCATATCATAGCAAAATCATAGAGCTTATCGGGGAAGTTGGTCAGGTTTCTACGATAACGCTACCGACGCGGCCCAACGTGAACCGATAAAAAAACCATATCGTAGAGGGTCTACGACAATCGATCATGTATCGATTGTCAGGCCGCGTCGGTGCGCGTCGGTGCGCGTCGCAGTGTACAGATGAATCTTAAAACGGGAAATCATATGAAATAATCAATAGAAAATTATGAAATTTTCAGAATCTCTAGAATATATAATGCTGATGTAGCTCTGCAAAAATTGTGAAATTTGATAGTAGATAAGGGTCTCAAAACGATCATTTTATACTTCAACTTAGAACTGGTTTTTTCATTAGATATTATTATGAGGTATCATATAATATTGTTTTGTACCTATAGATAAAATATTAATCTTAGATATGCATTATTTCTGGAATTATAAAGGAAATATGGTTGATTCCACTGGTTGCGTAGTGAGCTATATCGGGGTGTATCGGGACCGTGGCACCTTTTTCATGCACCCTCCCAACACGTTACGACGCGCACCGACGCGAGCCGACGCGAACCGATATGCTACGATATGCCTCCCGACGCGCTACGATATGGTAATTTGTATCGGCTCGCGTCGGCTCGCGTCGGCGTTGGTGGGTGCGGGGTCTAAGACAGCAACATTCTTGTTCCCGATTATAATCGGTGATCGAATCGGTGAGGATCTCTGGAAAATGTCGCTGTCTTATGGGCTTTAGACATCGAAAATATATTCCCGACTCTATATATATATATTTATAGTAAATATGATATATTATAACTTTTTTTATATACAATATAATTCAAATGTGAATATAATAATGTTAACATATTAGGCTAATTTTATATTAGCATAATATTGATATTACTGTTACGAATGACACAGCTAAATGATGCATGGATTAGATACATAGATACACAACTGCTGATTACTTGGCACAATTACTCGTGGCTAATTGAGTTAACACGCTATCACACTTACTCTCTCTTGTGCAGAAATACCCCCACCACCGATTCCCTGTATGGTTGTGCCAATGCAATAACAGTATCTTTATCTAATCTAAAACGTTTTATAAACGTTTTTGGATGATACTCCTTGATAGGATTTTTGCGTTATTGAAAAAACCTGGGAGCAGGGGGTATATGAAGGATATTGGCCGCCATTGTGGAAATAAACTGCTAATAGGGAGCCAAAGTGAACCCGCTGAAACCACAGATACCCACCTACAAAACAACGTTTCCGGTGGCCAGTAAGAACGAGGCTTAGTGCTAAAGCTATGGGGGTTTGAGGCTAGACTTTCGTTTTTGGTCTCTTTTGTTACTTTCGAAGTGAGGTTTACTACTATCGTCTCTGAATAACTCTGTTTCGAAACTACGATGACAGTTTTTAAGTTTATTAAAAAATTGGATCTAAATGATTGGAGAATGAGACATATAATCTCGAACCTACATAGACTAAGTACTGAGCGCCTATATCCGGAAATACTATTTTGCGACCGGCTATCTGTGGTTGGAGCGGGTTCACTTTGGCTCCCTATACTCATCATTATATATTATATCTTACCAGGGACAGAGGTACAAGCTCCCTGTATGACACCCCCTGTAGGTGTCGTTTAATTGTCCGTTTTTGGACGACGTAGGACCATGTGGAGAACAATCGTCCACTGGGGGATAAATTTGTTAAACGATATTTCATGCCTCACTATTGATCCTCTCCCTCGTTTGTCCTTCGGGAATTCTCCTAGCCCTTATTAAACGATATCGGGCCAAGGAGAATCGAACGAGCATTTATTTTCTCCCTCGTAAGTTCTTAAACAGCACCCAGGCTCTTAGCAGCAGGACATCTACTCGTTCAGGGGCCCGTTTCACAATTCAGGATCGTACATTTAGACCCTTTTCTGAACGCCATAGAGACCCAGGGACAATGCGGGTCAATTTCATTCAACATTTATGGACGACCTTATGGACGGCCAATATTGTCTTAGCCAACAGACTTACATATTATTAGACGATAACCCTTGTACGAGGTACAGAAAAGGTTCTTCATGTACGATCCTAGATTATGAAACTACCCCCTGGGGGTTGTTTCATAATCTAGGATTTCACTGTTAGGACGTTTCGCCTTCAGACAATTTACCTTTCATTGGCAGTATTTAATGTCGGAGATTCATGATACAAGAAACAGTACACGAAGGTCAGGTTGAGGATTGAACTGGGCCTGAACTGCTCTTCTCGATGTTACTCAGATGGAGATTGGGGATTGTTTATTGTGAAATACCGTCTCTCCTCCATTAACTTTCTGACATTCAATAGCATCACGTTTCTGCGACGGACAATAACAATACGAAGATGAATTGACGTTGGCTACGTACAATCATGCAGAAGGTCAGATGAAACATTAGTGTCTCATATGAGCATACAGTCATTGCATGTGTACATGTGATTCCTACAAAAACACTCTTCAAAAGTGCATGACATTAAGCGTAGAGAAAATGAGGATGAAATATGCCCACAAATGGAGTATGGTGATAATAGTATCGTCTTACATTGTAGACGTTGAATGCGTGTGTCCTGGTGACGCGTCTGAATATAAATCGCTGTCACGCAGCAGATCTGTTCAGTACAAGTGTCCCGCCCGCACAGTTTCCGTGTATGGGAGCCCTCCCGCTGCCAGCGGCCACATGGTTACGGGCTCACATTCATAGCATTCACTCTTGCCTAGTGAGTCTTGGGTATAGGTAGCTAATCATGGCTTTCCAAAATCAACTCAAACTTTGCAGTTGGTCACACTAAGCGGCGATATTGACCATATATTAGATCAGGCGTCATCATCCTCATAGTCATCAGGTTGTGCTAAATTGTGTTATCTGATGATCTATGGTCGTCATTCATTTGGCATTTATGCTACACGATTTCTAGTCATCGTCAGGTGGTGCTAAATTCAAGAATAATTGCCTATAATCATTTAGTGCAAATGCTAAGTAAGGAAACTGCAAGTGCCCCTAATGCCCATGCTCTCTTTCCACTTGCCGACTTGTTTGTTTTAGTGTTTACACTGGCCGACTAAAAACATGACGACTGTAGATCGTCTGGCCAATAGTCATCAGGTGGTGCTCTAACCCGGTGTTTACACTCGACGACTAAAACATGGCGACTGTAGATCGTCTAGCCTATAGTCATCAGGTGGTGCTCTAACCCTGCGTTTACATTAGATGACTAAAATGTGGCGACCATAGCTCGTCTAGCCAATTGTCCCCAGGTGGTGCTCTAACCTGGTGTTTACACTAGACAACTAAATGTGACGACTGTAGATCATCTGGCCAATAGTAGTCAGGAGGTGCTCTAACCTGGCGTTTACACTAGATGACTAAACTCGACGACTGTAGATCGTCTGGCCAATAGTCATCAGGTGGTACTCGATTACGAAATATCAGCTGCAATAGTCGTCTACCCAAGAATTTTTACAAGCGTTTACGCTAGACGACATTTTATAGAATCCTGATGAAGACCTGATGAAGGATCTTTTATGAATCCGAAACGTTGTTATCTAATATAAGCAAATAAATACTATCCTGAACTTTTACTTCAATTCACTGTCTTGAGTTGTGCCTTCCTTACAAACTTATTATTTTATAGAATCGTCAGGTGCCTAGATGATTAATTCAAGCTGCCTTGAAATAATCGTCGTCATGAAATCGTCTGCATAGTCGTCAGGTGCTGTCAAATTGCGTTATCTGATGTAATCAGTTGATCTGTAGTCCTCACTCGTTTGTAATTTACACTAGAACATCTTTAGCCTTTTACTGCTGAAAGTTCTCAAGTCGTGTTAAATTCAAAAATCGTAACCAAGAATCGTCGAGTGTAAAGATAGAAGGGTAGAGATAAAAGGTGAGGGGAGTGAGAGAGGGTAGAGGTAGGAGGAAGGTGAGGGGAGTGTGAGAGGGTAGAGGTAGAAGGAAGGGGAGGGGAGTGTGAGAGGGTAGAGGTAGAAGGAAGGTGAGGGGAGTGTGAGAGGGTAGAGGTAGAAGGTAGGTGAGAGAGATGGAGTGTGAGAGGGTAGAGGTAGGAGGTAGGTGAGGGGAGTGAGAGAGGGTAGAGGTAGGAGGTAGGTGAGGGGAGTGAGAGAGAGGGTAGAGGTAGGAGATAGGTGAGAGAGATGTAGTGAGAGAGGGTAGAGGTAGGAAGAAGGTGAGGGGAGTGAGAGAGGGTAGAGGTAGAAGGAAGGTGAGGGGAGTGAGAGAGGCTAGAGGTAGGAGGTAGGTGAGGGGAGTGAGAGAGGTAGGGGAAGGTAAGGTGAGAGGGTTTCTGTGACCGACTGCTGCGGACCGGACTGGTGCAAATCGGTGCAAATGGCCGCTGTTTCTTGACTCTCACTGCACCTTTTATCGCTCGCTCTCGCCGGGACTTCATGCATAATGCAATAAGGAGAGAGATAAGAAACATCGATGCCCAATAACTGAATTTTCATGAGGATTAATTTATGTAAAAAGACGGGCGTTTTCTCCCCGTGTCGGTGTCGTCCCAGCTACTGGTCAGGAAAGCTTTGATGAGCATGATTTAAAATCTATTAGAAAAACGGTTTAAAAACAACAACATAATACAGGGTTCATCATGTGTAATTATCCAATTTATACTCAATCAGGTTTCATAAAAGTTTTATAAAATAAATTAGTAATATAAGATTGTAATTTTCATATATTATTACATACCTATAGCCGAACAACATGGCGACCGACGTCGAATCGCGACTTTAAACTCGTGATACAGGCCCCCCGTAACAGCTACAAATTCCTAATGGCCAATCGTCGAGGTAACTAACGATTGGGATTCACCAGACACCGTTTAAACTGCTCAAATACGCGAAATCGATCAATAACAACAACACGATCCGCAATGGGCGACGCACAGACACGCTTACGCTGGTTCCTGGCATATCCGCCTCCACACACGCCTAACACTCTCCAATCGTATCTTCTGCTAACCGCACGCGTACCAAATAGCAGCCAAACATCTGCTCGGCGAGTGACGGTATTATTGCGCATGCGCAATGCACAGATCCTGCGCAACTTGCGGTTCGTAGCAGACAGTGTCAACAATCAGCGGTTGTGACTCGAGGACTCGATAAATGGCATTTTTTGATCGATTAAGGTATGTAATAATAAGAAAACGCCCTGACTGTGGCCAGAACAATGTCTTAGTTCTCGGTCACCTCTCGCCGACATTCACCCCGACGCCGCAGGCAGAGGGGTGAATGTCGGCGAGAGGTGACCTCGAACTAAGACATAGTTCGGCCACAGTTAGGGCGTTTTCTCCTATTACTGGTTATATGGATAATGAAATATGCTACCAGTAGTGAGCCCAAGTGGCAGATATCGGAACTATCTGATAGTGGTGTAAATACAACAAAATCAGGCGTATATATGAATCAGGCGCCTACAGATAAGGCATATACACACGGGGAATAGGACGACCTTGTATACCCAAAAGCATACCTATATACGCCGGGCATATATATGTAAAGTGGTTAGTTTCGTGCAGTGTACACAATACTCCACCAGTTTGTATAGGCCGCAATCATCATACCCGCTCTTACCCCCTACATGGTTTCCCATTGGTCAGTTTCCCTGCTGTGAAATGTGAGAACCTTGGAAGGAGAGAATCTCTGGATTCTTTTTGGAAACACCGGCTCTATAAAATATACGGAATAAGAGACGATGTCATGTGTGATATCGCCAGAATAAGCCATGCACGATAATCATCATCATTTGCCGAAACCCTAACATTATGAGCATCATACTTAATATAGCAATCATCATTAGATAAAGAAAACACCACCGTAATAAAACCCAATATAAATCAATTAAGGGTGTTTTACGTTCCATTAAAATCCTTAGGCTAGATCACGTGATATTGTAACGAGCCAATCACGCTCCATGTAACAGACGGAGTGAGACTCGATGTTAGTTCAACATTAACAGAACCTACAAGTGCTCCTTTTATCGCCCATGTCGGCTCGCAGCGCCCTCCAGCGGCTGACACCTGGCCGTGTCTGCGCAAGCATCCTCACATCCGGTGCGCACCACACAAGTGCCACCTGGTGCCATTGAGAGTCGGAGTGCGCGTATTCCCGTACAGCCTCGGGTCACGTGATAGCGGTGGTACCGGAGAAATCTTTGTTCAGGCTGAGACGGAGAGATCTTTGTTCGTGGTAAGACGGCAGGTCTATGGGACGTTACGCTCAGTCTGTACGACTCGGGTATTGTGGAGGAAGGTGATGCCTGCTACGAAGAGCAGAAGCGACATTTGAGATCCTCGGCCCTTTGTGGTGATGTGATGCTGCGTGACTAGCTCCCACCTGTATCTCTGTGTCTAGTCCTTCCACTCTCATGTTTCAGTCTCCCTCAGTGTCCACAAGTCTCCCCCAGTCTCCCCCAGTCTCCCCCAGTCTCCCTCAGTGTCCACCAGTCTCCCCCAGTCTCCCCCAGTCTCTTCCAGTCTCCCCCGTCTCCTAGTCTCCACCAGTCACAACCAGTCTCAACCAGTCTCCACTAGTCTCCATTAGTCTCACCCAGTCTCCCTCAGTGTCCACCTGTCTCCACCAGTCTCCACCAGTCTCCACCAGTCCCCACCAGTCTCCACCAGTCTCCCCCAGACTCCGCCAGTCTCCACCAGTCTCCCCCAGTCTCCGCCAGTCTCCCCCAGTCACAACCAGTGTCTACCAGTCTCCCCCAGTCTCCCCCAGTCTCCACCAGTCTCCCCCAGACTCCCCCAGTCTCTACCAGTCTCCCCCAGTCTCCACCAGTCTCCCCCAGACTCCGCCAGTCTCCCCCAGTCTCCACCAGTCTCCCCCAGTCTCCCCCAGTCTTCACCAGTCTCCACCAGTCTCCACCAGTCTCCACCAGTCACCTCCAGTCTCTACTAGTCTCCCCCAGTCTCCACAGTCTCCACAGTCTCCACCAGTCTCCACAGTCTCCCCAAGTCTCCACCAGTCTCCCCCAGTCTCCCCCAGTCTCCCAAAGTCTCCACCAGTCTCCACCTGTCTCCACCAGTCTCCACCAGTCTCCCCCAGTCTCCACAGTCTCCCCAAGTCTCCACCAGTCTCCACCAGTCTCCACCAGTCTCCACCAGTCTCCACCAGTCTCCATAGTCTCCACCAGTCACCCCCAGTCTCCACCAGTCTCCACCAGTCTCCACAGTCTCCACCAGTCACCCCCAGTCTCCCCAAGTCTCCATCAGTCTCCACCAGTCTCCACCAGTCTCCACCAGTCTCCACAGTCTCCACCAGTCACCCCCAGTCTCCACCAGTCTCCACCAGTTTCTACCAGTCTCCACCAGTCACCGCCAGTCTCCACCAGTCTCCCCCAGTCTCCACCAGTCTCCACCAGTCTCCCCCAGTCTCCCCAAGTCTCCACCAGTCTTTACCAGTCTCCCCCAGTCTCCTCAAGTCTCCACCAGTCTTTACCAGTCTCCCCCAGTCTCCACCAGTCTCCACAGTCGCCACAAGTCTCCACCAGTCTCCACCAGTCTCCCCCAGTCTCCACCAGTCTCCACCAGTATCCACCAGTCTCTCCCAGTCTCCTCCAGTCTCCACCAGTCTCCCCTAGTCCCCACCAGTCTCCCCCAGTCTCCCCCAGTCTCCCCCAGTCTCCACCCGTCTCCACCAGTCACCACCAGTCTCCCCCAGTCTCCACCAGTCGCCACAAGTCTCCACCAGTCTCCCCCAGTCTCCCCCAGTCTCCACCAGTCTTCAACAGTTTCTACAAGTCTCCACCAGTCTCCACCAGTCTCCCAGTCTCCCCCAGTCTCCACCAGTCTCCCCCAGTCTCCCCCAATCTCCCCCAGTCTCTCCCAGTCTCCCCCAGTCTCCACCAGTCTCCCCCAGTCTCCACCAGTCTCCATCAGTCTCTCCCAGTCTCTACCAGTCCCCCCAGTCTCCACCAGTCTCTACCAATCTCCACCAGTTACCACCAGTCTCCACCAGTCTCCACCAGTCTCCACCAGTCTCCACCAGTCTCCACCAGTCTCCACCAGTCTCCTCCAGTCTCCACCAGTCTCCCCCAGTCTCCCCCAGTCTCCCCCAGTCTCCACCAGTCTCCCCCCAGTCTCCACCAGTCTCCCCCAGGTTCCCCCAGTCTCCCTCAGTCGCCCCCCGTCTCCCCCAGTCTCCCCAATCTCCCCCAGTCTCCCCCAGTCTCCACCAGTCTCCCCCAGTCTCCCCCAGTCTCCCCCAGTCTCCCCCAGTCTCTACTAGTCTCCCCCAGTCTCTACCAGTCTCCCTCAGTCTCCCCCAGTCTTCACCAGTCTCCACTAGTCTCCCCCAGTCTTGACCAGTCTCCACCAGTCTTGACCAGTCGTCAGCAGTCTCTACCAGTCTCCACCAGTCTCTACCAGTCTCTTGCAGTTTCCTATAGTCTCCACCAGTCTCCACCAGTCTCCACCAGTCACCACCAGTCTCTACCAGTCTCCACCAGTCTCTACCAGTCTCTTGCAGTTTCCTCTAGTCTCCACCAGTCCCCCCTAGGTCCTACTCGTCTCCTTCTATCTGGTCCAGTCTTTACCAGTCTCGGTATAATCATCCACTCCTCACGGATGATGAATGGGAATTGAGTAGAAGCCCGGCGAGCAGTGCGCCCTCCTCTCTTGTCCAGAGAGGTCTGAAGGTACACGGGGGGCAGTAAACAGGAGAGAGGACTCTCCCCCGGGCAGATTGATCCCAATTCATGGATGGTGCTGTGAATGGGTGCAGGTCTCACCTGGCTCTCAGCTATTTCATAATCAAGGAGAACTTCTGTGCGCTTCAATTAATCAGCTGAATAGTAATATTTACAAGGGAGCTGGCCTTCACCGACTGAATGATATAACTGACAGGATGGCAAGGTTTATTGGCTAAATAATGAAACTGACAAACTGGCGAGTCTTTATTTGGCTGAATAATGAAACTGACAAACTGGCGAGTCTTTATTTGGCTGAATAATGAAACTGACAAACTGGCGAGTCTTTATTTGGCTGAATAATGAAACTGACAAACTGGCGAGTCTTTATTTGGCTGAATAATGACACTGACAAACTGGCGAGTCTTTATTTGGCTGAATAATGAAACTGACAAACTGGCGAGTCTTTATTTGGCTGAATAATGAAACTGACAAACTGGTGAGTCTTTATTTGGCTGAATAATGAAACTGACAAACTGGCGAGTCTTTATTTGGCTGAATAATGAAACTGACAAACTGGTGAGTCTTTATTTGGCTGAATAATGAAACTGACAAACTGGTGAGTCTTTATTTGGCTGAATAATGAAACTGACAAACTGGCGAGTCTTTATTTGGCTGAATAATGAAACTGACAAACTGGCGAGTCTTTATTTGGCTGAATAATGAAACTGACAAACTGGTGAGTCTTTATTTGGCTGAATAATGAAACTGACAAACTGGCGAGTCTTTATTTGGCTGAATAATGAAACTGACAAACTGGCGAGTCTTTATTTGGCTGAATAATGAAACTGACAAACTGGTGAGTCTTCATTGAATGATGGAAAAAGAGTAGAGCCCCCTCCCCAGCAGGGCACCCTCCTTGTCATATTTCAAGGTGGCCGGCCTTAGATGGCTGAATGGTAAACTTTACCAGGTGGCCTTAACTTCATCCGTTGAATGATTATACTCTCAATGTTGCCAGTGTTTATTGCCTGAATGATAATACCGATACAGTCTTAAATGGCTGAATTATAATACTTTCAATGTGGCCAAGTATTTTCTACTATACCTTATTAACAAGATCGACTAAATAATAATACTTACAGGGTGACTGTCCTTTATCGGCTGAATGAAAATACTTACAAGATGGCTGTTCTTTCTCAGCTAAATGATAATACTTACAAAATGGCGGGCCTTTATCGGGTGAATGATAATACATACAAGACGGCTAGCCTTTATCGGCTGAATGATAATACTTACAAGATGGCGGGCCTTTATCGACTGAATGATAATACTTACAAGATGGCGGGCCTTTATCGACTGCATGATAATACTTACAAGATGGTTGGCCTTTATCGACTGAATGATAATACCTACAAGATGGCGGGCCTTTATCGGCTGAATGATAATACTTACAAGATGGCGGGCCTTTAAAGGGTTAATGATAATACTTACAAGATGGCTGGCCTTTATCAGCTGAATGATAATACCTACAAGACGGCTGGCCTTTATCGGGTTAATGATAATACTTACAAGATGGCTGGCCTTTATCGGGTAAATGACAATACCTACAAGATGGCGGGCCTTTATCGACTGAATGATAATACTCACAAGACGGCTGGCCTTTAATGGATTAATGATAATAATTTAGTGGGATGGGAATCCAGCAGTGTTTGTGTGTTCTACGGAAGGTGGCACGACATGCCGATCCTTACTGTGTAGTGATTCCGGGCAACGCCGCACACGAGAGTGGCGCGGCGGAGACCGGGATTATGTAACGCTGGGTATATATATTCAGCGTTCACAGCAGGTCGACAGGCTGTCCTCGGGTGTCTCTTCTACGGAACAGACCCTTGGGCCCTCACTTTGCAGGCGGATTCTTGTAACCTTCCTGGTGGTAAGGCGAGTCTTTTAGATTAGCCTCTCCAGCGTTACCTGGCACATTGTGCTGGGGTACTGTACTTGTGGAAAAGATCTTCTAGATCTTTCCGGGAAGTAGTTGTTAATAAACATTCCTGTTTATTAAACGCGTGTGTTGTGTTGTGTGTGACTAGGTCCATGTATACTCACCGAAAACCGAACCAACCTACGTAGAGTGCGTATGGTGGGATCCAGCCTGGAACTAGCATTCCGGATCGGGGTCATCCAACCTGCTAGACAGGCAGCGACCACCACAATACCTACAAGATGGCTGTCCTTTATCGGCTGAATGATAACACGGACAAACTGACGCGCCTTTATCGACTGAATGATAATACTTACAAGACGGCTGGCCTTTAGTGGCTGAATGATAATACCTACAAGGTGGCTTGCCTTTATTGAATGAATGATAATACTTACAAGATGGCTGGCCTTTATCGACTGAATGATAATACTTACAAGATGGCGGGCCTTTATCGTCTGAATGATAATACTTACAAGACGGCTGGGATCTATTGACAAATGCCACCTCTCCCTACCTACGAGCTGCTCCCCTGAAGGCCTTCATAGAATAGTCCCCTGAATAAAGGTCAAGCCTTTTATCAGGTATCGGTCGGGTAGACATACTCACCAAACAGAGAGGCCTTGTGTGCAGGCTCTAACAGCGCATACAAATACAGATGTACCACAAAGATTAGTTGCCCATTCATACCGAGCTTAATTAATCATTCATCTCCCCGCAGTTAGCGCCGCTACAGCGGTGAGCACAATGCTAGGAGATGCATCATCTCCGGCGATGAATAAATGAGTGCTATAGGAAAGGCTTTCTCTCTCTTTTTTATTGAGGATCATTTGTCCGGGGAGTATACTGCTGATAGGGGATGAAGAAACGCGCTGCCAGCGCTCCATTGCCGCGTCATTTCTCTTCTTGTGACGTCAGGGAGTCGGTGGAAATGTCGTCTGCTCGCTACACTCTCCAAACACAGTCTCCCTCGAACTGAGAACCTGCTACACACATTTTCGTATCGTCTCATCATGGATTTCACTGAAATACTCAAAGTAAATATTGATAATTTCAATTTAGATTTCCCAAAACACAAGGAATTTATTATCATCTCATCATAGATGTCACTGAAATACTGAATGTAAATATTAATAATTGCAGTTTAGATTACCCAAAACACCAGGAATTTAATAGGCATTACCCTCCTTACTTAATGAAAAATCTAAGTTTTCAAATCTCAAAATTCGCTCATACAGAAGAATCGCATAAAGCTAGGCTCTATTCACTATGAGCTAATGTGGTCCGAGTCTATTTTAACGTTGTTTGTTTAGAATAAATTAATCATCAATACATGGAGTTACAGGGGTGAAGGATACCTTTCTTTCACTGGCTGAAGCTCAGTAGATAACATTCTTCTAATTATGCTAAGATTATAAGGTCACATGGTTACGAAAGGCACGATATATATATACACACAATATTACCATGATGATCATGGCAATGTTGTATTTATTAGTCACCTTTCGAGTAATTATCAGGAAAAAAATCTAGTAAATTATTAGAAATTTGACACTAGCGCCATGCTTTATTTGTATGAATTAGTTCCTTTAACGCCCGTCAGGTGGCCCAACAAGCCGTATTCTCCTGGGAGATTCCGGAGGTCCGTATTCTACTCAGTAGCGATCTGTAAGCTCCATAAGCATAGCATGGAGACTCTGTACTCGGTGGGTGATAAAAGGTATAACAAATACATAAACGTGATATACAGCAACGCGTGGGATAGGAGCTCTACCCAGTTAAGCCTCGTGACTGAACATAGCAAATACATATAGTTCAATTTATGATATATGTAATTAATAAATCTAGTGACATTATGTTCACTCTAGTGAGTATGAGAATCAGGTTAATAATAATAAAACTCAGGGCTTCTCATAAACCTTGCTAAACACAATTATGCACACATTGCATTTCACAGGCATATCTTGCAGCAAGCAAATAACATCACCGATAATTGGTGGCGATATTTTCTTTCTAACCGATGTAATATCGCTGCGTCTTCCATCGGCAGTTTCATCACCAAATAACAAAATAAAAAACCTGGATTTCATAATTGATCCTGAAAGATTCATAAAGGAGGCACACCTTTAACGGCAAATGTTAAAGTGCGGCAGTCTCATCAAAGCTAGTTAATCAGAAATAGGCTTAGTATAAGGGTACTTTCTTTAATTATAATAAAAATAAATGCCAGAATGTTTACTGATTGTTCATTGAAATACTGTAAAATTTCTCAATTACTCCATGTTATCCAAAATTCAGTAAAAATGCCTTCCAGAAAATAAAAATTATCTACTACCAACTTGTAGGAAGCGGGCAATACTAACAGATCGATGGAATGTCTGTGTGCCATTTAACTGTATTTAGTAGTCAAATGAAATAAACATGGTATTCTGTGCTTGGTTTAAAGATAAAATGATCTTTCCCTTGAGTCCTAAGCTTGTTTCAATATGAATTACAGTCACATTTGAGGGGTTCCCCTCGCCAGTGCGTTCACTCCGATATTAATCATGTAGTGACCACATTCCTCAGGCTGGACGGTGACCACTGCAGCGCCCTCTCCCGCCAACTCGAGCGACCCCTGGTAGCCGCTCAATAAAAAAGTCAATTTCCGTTTCCGGTCTGAGGAGGAGTTGATGAAGGCGAGGCTCCAGTGACGTCACCGCCCACTGCCGCCAGGGGCGCCACCGTCGACATGTGGGGGCTGTTTTACTGGTAGGATCAATGTATGTAGGCTGTTTTGCCGGTAGGGGGCACCACCATCAATGTATGGGGGCTTCATGCAAGAAAGGATGCAACAGCCACCATGTGTGGCCTGTTTTGCCGGTAGAGGCAGCACTATAGACGTGTGGGGGCTGTTATGCAGGTAGGGGCATCACAGGTGACACATCGGGCGCTGTTTCGTTAGTAGGGGTGCCACTGTCAATGTGTTTGAGCTGTTTTACCAATAGTATAGTATCTCCGTCGATGTATGGGGATGTTTGCCAGTAGGCGTATCTCTGTTGAAGTATGGGGATGTTTGCCAATAGGAGTATCTCCGTCAATGTATGGGGTTGCTTTGTCAGTAGGCGTATCTCCGTTGGTGTATGGGGCTGTTTACCTGTAGAAGTATCTCTGTCGATGTACGGGGCTGTTTGGCCAGTAGGAGTATCTACGTCAATGTATGGGGCTGTTTTGCCAGTAGGAGTATTTTTCGTCAATGTATGAGGCTGTTTGTCAGTAGGAGTATTTTTCGTCAATGTATGAGGCTGTTTGTCAGTAGGAGTATTTTTCGTCAATGTATGAGGCTGTTTGGCCAGTAGGAGTATCTCCGTCGATGTATGGGGCTGTTTAGTCAGTAGCAGTATCTCCGTCAATGTATGGGGCTGTTTTGTCAGTAGGGGTATCTCTGTCGATGTATGGGGCTGTTTTGTCAGTAGGCGTATCTCCATCGATGTATGGGGCTGTTTTGTCAGTAGGCGTATCTCCATCGATGTATGGGGCTGTTTTGTCAGTAGGCGTATCTCCGTCGGTGTATGGGGCTGTTTACCCATGGGAGGTTCTCCGTCGATGTATGGGGCTGTTTGCCAGTAGGAGTATCTCTGTTGAAGTATGGGGCTGTTTGCCCGTAGGAGTGTCTCCGTCAATGTATGGGGCTGTTTTGTCAGTAGGAGTATCTCCGTCGGTGTATGGGGCTGTTTGCCCGTAGGAGTATCTGTGTCAATGTATGGGGCTGTTTTGTCAGTAGGGGTATCTCCGTCGATGTATGGGGCTGTTTAGCCAGCAGGGATGCCACCTTCACCAAATGGGCGCTATTTTGTCAGTAGGGCTGCCACTGTCAATGTGCGTGGGCTGTTTGCCAGTTGATGCTTGTGGGCTGTTGTGCGGGTAGGTGTGTCACGTCGCTGTCTGGCAGGTGTTTTACCGGTAGGTGTGCCATCGTAGTGTGGGGGCTGTTTCGCTGGCAGGGGCGCCACCGTCGACATCTGGGGGGCTGTTTTACCGGTAGGTGTGCTGTCGTAGTATGGGGGCTGTTTTACCGGTAGGGGCACCACTCTCGACGGGTGATGGCTTTTGCCCTTTGTTCAGTGTGGGCTGGTTTCCAGTAGGGGCGCCACCGTTACTGTGTCGGGGCGGGTTTGTGTATAGCGGCAGCGCGGTTGACATGCATGGGGCCTGTTTCATGGGTGGGGTCACTCTCTCGGGGCTCTCTTGGCGGTAGGGGACGTCTTGGTGCTGTTTGACAGGCGGGGAACACGTCGTAACAGGCGCCGACTTACTTCGGCCACCCACTCCTGACTGCACTGAGCTGCCACTTACGGGTTTTTAGCATTTCTCATTTGTATATGTGTTCCCAACTATGAGAATCCAGAATTATTTGAAGATAGCAATAGAAAACCAGCCGCTTAAACTCTTTTGGATTAATGTCCAACATGATGTTCCTCATACTTAGTTGTTACATGCACATTGCTGGTACAGGGAGTTTTTAAACCACCTTGTAAGGCCTGAATTGGTAATATCCGCCATTTTGGGATTCAACGGTCGTAGTGTTTGGTCACGTGTAAACGTTGGGTAGTAAACATCAACCTTGGGTAGTATACTTAACTTATCCCACCTTGTTGTGCAAGCATAGCGTGTTGTAAGCATAGAGTGTTAACCCATAGGTATATAGGAATATATCTTTATGAACGATAAGAACAGATAATCATGTCCTTCTTGACTGTCGGCCATTTTGAGAAGTACCACAAACCACCAGAGGTCGTGCCTCTACTTCCGGCCCGGTGGCGCCACCTTGAGGTGGGATTTACGTGGAGACGGGCACCTGACTTCCGGTTCCTGTCGGCGGCTGATGACCTTGAGGCTCGGGTGAGGAGGATGAGGCTGACCTTGAGATCATATCGTGACCTCTACTTGATCCGGACACGGACTGGTCGCTGATTGGCTGTCAGTTGGCCGTCCGGGTGACGTCAGGGGAGACGGTGGCTCCCCTGGAGGGAGTTCTCAGTATCAACTCCATTACGCAGAAGGAAATATAATTTCCTGCTGTCACCCATGACTCAATGTCAAGTGAAGGGTATGCCTTACGACATGATTGGTGTTACTCCACCAGATGAAGTCAACTAACGTCGCAGGCATAAAGTAAAGGGTTTGCCTTACGAAGGTGTTACTCCCCCAGATTAAGTCAACTCTAACGTCGCAGGCATAAAGTAAAGGGTTTGCCTTACGAAGGTGTTACTCCCCAAGATTAAGTCAATTTTAACGTCACACACATCAAGTAAAGTTTTCGCCTCACAACAGGTGATACCCACACAGATTAAGTCAATTTTAACGTCCCACACATAAAGTGAAGGTTTCACCTTATGACTGGCGATACCCTCCCAGATTAAGTCAACTCTAACGTCTCAGGCATAAAGTGAAGGGAATGCCTTACGACAGGTGATATACTCCAAGATTAAGTCAATTTTAACGTCCCACACAGAAAGTGAAGGTTTCGCCTTACTACAGGTGATACCCGCCCAGATTAAGTCAACTCTAACGTGTCAGGCATAAAGTGAAGGGAATGTCTTATAACAGGTGATACTCTCCCAGATAAAGTCAACTAACGTCTCACACATAAAGATAAGGGTATGCCTTATGACAGGTGAAACGTTCCAGATTAAGTCAACTCTAACGTCTCACACATAAAGTGAAGGGTATGCCTTACGACAGGTGTCACACTCCCAGATCAAGTCTTATTACCAATCTCTATTTACAAGAAAAACACAAAATACTCCTCAAAGTGTTCGGAATTTAGTGTATATGAAAAACTAGCGTATGGGACAGATTTTGTCCCCAAAATGCAACTCGGTGCAGAGATGTAAGCGGCCGCAGGAAGTAGAGCACAGGATCTCTGCTAGAAGAGTGGTCTTAGGACTGTAATGAAATACTCTCTTTTAAGAGGATTCAAATTCGTATCCATTGCTTGTCTTTGTTCAACACGGTTTTTGCACAGAACTTCAAAATTACAAAGCTGTCAGAAGCTCTTATATTACATTATCCTATATTGTTGTCCTTCTTAGTGCCCTTTTGTCAATTTCTTTTTCAAATTGAGATTCATGAACAATGAACGAATTGAAATATTTGTGAAATCACGAGGCTTAGCTGTAGCACTTCTGACACTAAATTTTTTCAAACTACGATGTCCGTCAAAGGACTTCAACGGAACGAAAAAATTGTTAACCAATGAATGAATTGAAATTGTATTTAGTTATAAACCTGTCAAGTTTTACCTTAAGCAATAGCTGGTTGATTAATTCTATGAAATCAATGATTTTTGTAAACGAAGAATTCATTCTTGATGGAATCAATTGAGCAATCTACTTTGAATGTTAAACGAAACTTGAATTCGTTGATATCAACATGACAAGCCCATCTCGTATTAACACATTTAAGTACATATTGATTTTTCAGTCAGTTTTAAAGTGGGCTTTCGCTGTTCTATAGCAGCTGGCTCCGTGGCTTAGTTGGCAAAGCGCCTGTCTAGTAAACAGGAGATCCTGGGTTCAAATCCCAGCGGGGCCTTTTAACAATCTCTTGGTGCAGAATAGGCAGACTCAAATCTAATATTTTCAAAAGGTAAACAAATATGAATACAACAATGACCTGTAAGGTTTTTTTTCTTTCTGGCTTGCATAATTCCTATAGAGAAGCATAACGGTGGCAAATTTAGATGTCATCGAGGGATATAGATATGTGCAGCTGACCATATTTAAGACATGACATTATCAAGATGACCTACAATTTGAGGAATTTTTAAATGATGTGCTGTTTTCATAAATGACATTATTGTAGCATCAGAGATGTGACAAATCTGTGCGATATAGTATAAACTCATGAAAATCAGGATCATTTCTGCGAACATGTCTACTTTCTCTCATGCCAACATGCATGCCCATAAGCATATATTGATATTTTCATTGACTCTGTTAAAATGGGCTTTTGCTTTTTCCATGGCAGCTGGCTCCGTGGCTTAGTTGGCAAAGCGCCTGTCTAGTAAACAGGAGATCCTGGGTTCAAATCCCAGCGGGGCCTTTTCTCTTTAAGAAGTAGTCTACTTGCCTTCTACGAGACATGAATAATGGGTTTCAATCCTCATACATCACAGACCTTATCGCCAATTCCCTGTCGGAATCAGATTATGAAAATGATAGTATGTGAAGTACTAAAGTCATGTTGAGACTTTACTTCATTATACCTAGAATCAATTCTCTGAAATAATATACCGTGAGAGTAATTGAATACTGGAGGATACATATTTGGTGGCAACACTTGTCATATCTGATCATAATTCTTCCCCCGCCTTTTCTGTATGACTCTTATGACCTACCGCAACAAAGATGAACCTGAATGTGTATTTGACAGATTCAGCTCATCCTCATATCATTAACTGTTTATTGATGTTAGAAATTGGAAGATACCTTGATTATGAGGCCAACATTGTCTAACTGGCCGTAATTGAAAATCAACCATTGTTGTTGAATTACGACCAATAAATTTGATTAAAAAAAAAAAAAAAGATATCTTAAAGCTACAATTGTACTCGGCTTGGAAAAATTACTGCCCACGGCCAAGGCCTTGGGCAGTATTTTTCCAAGCCTCACCTCGTAACTTTGACTCTCTCTCAACGGAACATAGTTTCCCTCTAAAACCTCCAATACGGAATTCTACCCTTCACTGCACTTTCCAACACAAAGAACAAAGAAGCCAGAAACACAGTGCACCCAAATACACGCCTAATTAGTGCCTAGAAAGCCTACAGTGAGGCCTGTCTGCTGGGTTCTACTGAAAGCCTCAGGTGGTGCTTCCCAGAACTGTGGGCCTTTTTCTCCCCCACAAAGGTCGGGCTTTTATCATTGAGCAGTCCTGGCAACACATCGGGGTAGGACCGGCAAATATCTGTATGTTCACCTTCTCTCTGTTACATATTGAGGTGAGATACACGACAGATTGTGTTTCTCCGTGGATCAAGATTTGTTGACAGTAATCAGTAATTAATTCTGGGCAATGGGAAAGTGTCCACCTACATACGATATGCCTTCATACGAATCACATGTATTGTCTTCCTTCATGAGATGGATTGCCCTATTTACATTCCGGTACATATATGTATTCTTATCCATGTTCCTTAATTAAGGTGATCACAGGGGGCCCGTAATGAGTATCATGAATCGGGTTTTGTTTCTTCAATAAACAGAGTACAACAGTTGTAAGATTATTAGAAATGCTTCAAGTAGGAAATGGGGCTGATATTAATTTGTGCTACTACGATGGCCACCTAACAGATTACAGAAGATTAAATCCAGATGCACCCTCATAGTGTGGTTTTGGATCATCTACAATAAATCTTTGGCCAGGACCTTTGAGAACTTAATAAAATGATGCACCTTGTATAAGTATTGTAGTAGCCTATCAAAGAAAAAATTAAAGGTTTTGGTCACAGGCGTCATTCTCCATATTCTCAGACATAGTCACAGTGAACATTCACCCTGGGACTCGAGTGCCTTTGAGGTGAGCGGTACGACAAACATGTAATCCTGCCTGCTGGCCTCCTATTGGCTAGGTTAGTACATCGTCGGCAACTCAACAGTGATTCAATTTGTCTCACCAAAATGCACCTATAAATTCTAAACGTGTTTGAAACAAAAATCCCGTGGGATTCTGTACCTTGTAGGGGTAATTGTCAGCGACAATAGCAGGGTAAAAAAACATGTCTCGGGGAAATGGAACCCTACAATGAAGAGATTGTGGTGCCAAATTGCATAAAATGGGAGAGAACAATCGTTGACCATTTCTATTTCTACCTGATGATTATTGCACTAAAGTTGTCGCATCGTTGGTCGGCCGTGTGAGATGCCATGATCGGCGTTCATAAAGCGGGATTCATAAATGGGATTCATGTACCTCACAGGATGTTTGTATGAGACAAATCCTGCTGAGATTCGGTACTCAAACACAGTTTCTTTTTTTAAATTGTTGGGTTCTAATTCTCTGAGACATGTTTTTTCCCCTGCAATTATTGGCGACATTTACCCCTAAAAAGAGCAAATATAGTGAGGTACATGAATCCCACTGTGTGAATTCTACATAACAAGAAACAGAATCTCATGAGATTTTGAACCCTATGAGGTACATGAATCCCACTGTGTGAATTCCACTTAACAAGAAACAGAATCTCATGAGATTTTGAACCCTATGAGGTACATGAATTCCACCCTGTGAATTCCACTTAACAGGAACAGAATCTCAGGAGATTGTGAACCCTGTGATTGATGGCCCAGAAAGTGAGGTACATGAATTCCACTTAACAAGGAACAGAATCTCATGATTCCACTTAAGCGGCAGGTGGAAATTCCTTATTATCGCCAACTCCTGTCAACTGCCCGCCACACGTAGTCTCAGAATTCAATATTCACTTCTCACGTGGTAAATGCGTGGAATAGCGGGAGTTCTCACCTGCCAGGCTCATAACTCCAGCTCTCATTACAGACCTCACACCACGGACCGCGGACAAGACCGGAAGACAAATATCCCGTACGCCAGGTGGTAGATTACCAAATAACACAAACATCTAGTCACGCCTTAAAACATGCATACACCTCCCCCACCCCACCCCGACATAAAAAACACGCCGTAAAACATGCACACACCTCCCCCCACCCAGACATAAAAAACACGCAGTAAAACATGCACACACCTACCCCACCCCACCCCGACATAAAAAACACGCCGTAAAACATGCACACACCTACCCCCACCCCACCCCGATATAAAAAAACACGCCGTAAAACATGCCTACACCTCCCCCCACTCCACCCCGACATAAAAAAACACGCCTTAAAACATGCATACACCTCCCCCCACTCCACCCCGACATAAAAAACACGCAGTAAAACATGCATACACCTACCCCCCACCCCGACATAAAAAACACGCCGTAAAACATGCATACACCTACCCCCCACCCCGACATAAAAAACACGCCGTAAAACATGCCTACACCTCCCCCCACTCCACCCCGACATAAAAAAACACGCCTTAAAACATGCATACACCTCCCCCCACCCCACCCCGACATAGAAACACGCACTAAAACATGCATAGACCTCCCCCCACCCCGACATAAAAAACACGCCGTAAAACATGCACACACCTCCCCCACCCCACCCCGACATAAAAAACACGCCGTAAAACATGCATACACCTACCCCACCCCGACATAAAAAACACGCCGTAAAACATGCATACACCTCCCCCCACCCCACCCCGACATAAAAAAACACGCCGTAAAACATGCATACCCCTCCCCCCACCCCACCCCGACATAACAAACACGCCGTAAAACATGCACACATCTCCCCCCACCCCACCCCGACATAAAAAACACGCAGTAAAACATGCATACACCTCCCCCCCACCCCTACATAAAAAACACGCCGTAAAACATGCACACACCTACCCCCACCCCACTCCGACATAAAAAACACGCCGTAAAACATGCCTACACCTCCCCCACCCCACCCCGACATAAAAAACACGCAGTAAAACATGCACACACCTACCCCCCACTCCACCCCGACATAAAAAACACGCAGTAAAACATGCATACACCTCCCCACCCCACCCCGACATAAAAAACACGCCGTAAAACATGCATACACCTCCCCCCCACCCCGACATAAAAAACACGCTGTAAAACATGCATACACCTACCCCGCACCCCGACATAAAAAACACGCAGTAAAACATGCATACACCTCCCCAACCCCGACATAAAAAACACGCCGTAAAACATGCACACACCTCCCCCCCACCCCACCCCGACATAACAAACACGCCGTAAAATATGCATACACCTCCCCCACCCCACCCGACATAAAAAACACGCCGTAAAACATGCACACACCTCCCCCCACCCCACCCCGACATACTCGACATTTTATGTTATACTTGTCATAATGTGCAGTTTCTGAGAATCTCACTCAGGTAGATTTATAACAGGGGGATGTCATTAGTGTAATTAGATGGGATTCTCAGAACTCACGGTGGTTGGTTGTTCACTATTGAGACTTCTTCTTGTCATGTTTCACCAGTACCAGGTTTTCTTTTCCGGATCTGACAAGTCCAGTCCAGTGGAAGTAAAATCTGCACACAAAAAACAAGGGGTCAGAATTAGATCACCGATGTTTATTTCTATAGTTAAGTGGAAATGGCCATAAGTCATAAAACGCAACGTTGATAAATGTCAGTAAATGTAAGGCAGTGTAACGCAATGTAATGCTCAGTGAATGTTGTCAATATGATTCTTGTATGTGGTTCGCATATTAAAAGGGAGTGATAGGAACTGAAGATCGCTGAAAACTTTCACAGACGAACTGAATAAATAACAACACAAAAAAGAGATACCACAGGTGACGTCACTAAAAACATATAGGTTCTTCATTAATAAACAAGTCCCATTTTAAAGTCTCTCACAGAATCGACTGTGGCCGAAATAAAAGCGTGCCATCTTTTTAGTAGTTCACAAGCTATCATTGCCATAATGCAATGTGATTCCAATATGTTTTTACATATTGATTAATTAAAGACACTACACCAACGAAGCATTCTGTACCGAAATAACTGTCCCCTTAATCGGGGTGTTCCCTTAAACGGGGTTGAAATAAACCCTTAATAGATGGAAAGATTTCTGTTCCAAGCAAATTGGCCCCTTAAAAGCATAACGCACAATTTGGCGTGAAAATTAAAACCCATGTCAATTTTCTGAAAATTGAATACGATGATCTCTTAGTATTGTAGAGCACATATCTCACTAAAAAATCGGGGGTCAACGTGCTAGATTTTGATTTATAGATCAATATTATGATAATTTTATATTACAATATATAAAGATTCTAATGTTGTTTTTCACATTGTAAAACCCATGTCATTTTCCTCAAACTTTTACAGAATATAGTATACGTATAGTACTACCTATTTATGATTTAAAAATAATAAGTCACCATCCTTGTTTTTGAAAAAAATGAAGAAAACCATATTTTTCAATACATTTCCTATATAAATCAAGCAAATGAAAAAGGGCCTATTTTACCTATTGGATTAGGTCAAACTAGACAAAACTTAAATTTTGCTCTTTTGATTTTGGAATATGCCACAAATTACCAATCTCAATTGATGAATGGGAATATATAAAAATCACCAGGTGGCGCCACCGTGAATTGTGGGATATGCCTTTAAGCGGGATGTCCCAGAAGCGGGGTTTTACTGTAATGCCGTTCTCGGTCCTATTTCCCCGAAATATGTCCCTCTCCCTGCAGCCTGTGACACCAGGTTGTATTTCCAGCACAAAATACCACGAACGGAAATCAATTTGCTAACAGTATGTACGTTTCCCTATATTACGTTATCTTGTCTCAGTTTTCTAATAAAACAGAAACTTGGCTACATTTTAGGATCTTTGAGAAACCTTTGAGAACCCGTGCCCTTGTGAGATCTCTGAGATAGTTTCTTGTGATTTCTGAGCGCTTTGAGGGATGCTTTAAGAGAAACCTTCATCATTGATCTCCCAAATTTTCCCGCCGGACTTTTTCCGCAGCTGATTACCTTTACACCATTAATTCATTTAGTCACGGATGCATTTTTAAAAGCCAATACCTTTGACGAAAGATTTCCTAAAAGAACTTTCATGTCGACCAATAAATTGTAAAATACAAGAAAACCCTGATAAAAAGATATAAATGAAAATTGATTAAAACTAAGATTTTAAACCCTTATTATCGATGCAATATGATCAGTATAGATTGATAACATCTGACATGGTTCACTGATGAGGTGATATAAAACACTCACAAGGATGGGATATTCAAGCCGTGTATATTTTCATAGGCTGTCTCGATTGACTATTTATAACACCTTTTTGCATCTGCCGACAGAAGTGCATAGCGGTAAGAGCGAGGAAAGTCACAGCGCGTGGAAGCAATCAATCTCATTAGCGACCCCCGAGGAGAGGGCAAACGGTTATCACGTGTTGTCTTTGTGCTGGTGGAGAAAGGCGCTGACGACTACCGAGTGATGTCTGCAGGCGATGGATATCAATGTAGTGATAATGTGTGATGCGTGGGTCGTAAAGAGGCGATATATATCACTGTAATAATAATGTGTGATGCGTGGGTCATAAAGAGGCGATAGATATCACTGTAATAATAATTTGTGAGGCATGGGTCATAAAAAGGCGATATATATCACCGGAGTGATAATGTGTGAGGCGTGGGTCATAAAAAGGCGATATATATCACCGAAGTGATAATGTGTCTTGTGTAGGTTGTAAAGAGGCGATATATATCACCAGAGTGATAATGTGTGATGCGTGGGTCGTAAAAAGGCGATAGATATCACTGTAGTGATAATGCATCATGTGTAGGTAGTAAAGAGGCGATAGATATCACCGGAGTGATAATGTGTGATGCATGGGTCATAAAAAGGCGATAGATATCACCGGAGTGATAATGTGTGAGGCGTGGGTCATAAAAAGGCGATAGATATCACCGGAGTGATAATGTGTGAGGCGTGGGTCATAAAAAGGCGATAGATATCACCGGAGTGATAATGTGTGAGGCGTGGGTCATAAAAAGGCGATAGATATCACCGGAGTGATAATGTGTGAGGCGTGGGTCATAAAAAGGCGATAGATATCACCGGAGTGATAATGTGTGATGCATGGGTCATAAAAAGGCGATAGATATCACCGGAGTGATAATGTGTGAGGCGTGGGTCATAAAAAGGCGATATATATCACCGAAGTGATAATGTGTCTTGTGTAAAGAGGCGATAGAAATCTCTGTAGTAAAATGCGTCTTGTTTAGGTTGTTAAGAGGCGATAGCGATCACTGTAGTGATAACTCATCTTGTGTGGGTTGTAAAGAGACGATAACAATCTCTATAGTAATATTTCTCCTTGTGTAAGCTGTAAAGAGGTGATAGTGTTCCCTGTAATGATAATGAGTCATGTTCGGTTGTAAAGAGGCGATACAAAATACTCTTTCGTGATAATGTGTCTTGTTCGGGCATTAAAAAGGCGATAGATATCACCATAGTGATAATGTGTCTTGTTCGGGCATTAAAAAGGCGATAGATATCACCAGGTTGTAAAGAGGCGATAGAATTCTCTGTAGTGATAATGTGTGATGCGTGGGTAGTAAAAAGGTGATAGCGATCACTGTAGTAATAATGTGCCTTGTTCGGGTAGTAAACAGGCGATAGAAATATCTGTATTAATAATGTGTCATGTTCGGGTTGTACAAAGGCAATAGCGATCACTGTAGTAAAAATGCTTCTAGTGGAGCCTGTTAGGAGGCAATAGAGATTACTTCATAATAATTTGTTATGTGTAGGTTGTAAAGAGGCGATAGATATCACTGTAGTGATACTGCATCTTGTGTAGGTTGTAAAGAGGCGATAGATATCACTGTAGTGATACTGCATCTTGTGTAGGTTGTAAAGAGGCGATAGATATCACTGTAGTCATACTGCATCTTGTGTAGGTTGTAAAGAGGCGATAGATATCGCTGTAGTGATACTGAATATTGTTCGGGTGGTAAAGATACGATGACGATTTCTATAATAATAATTCTCGTTGTGTAAGCTGTAAAGAGGTGATAGTGTTCCCTGTAATGACAATGAGTCATGTTCGGGTCGTAAAGAGGCGATAGACATCTCTGTAGTGATAATGAATTTTGTGTTGGTCGTAAAGAGGCGATAGAGATCTCTCAAGTGATAATGAATCTTGTGTTGGTCGTAAAGAGGCGATAGCGATCTCTGTAGCTCCTTGAGTCAAGTGGAATTCACATCGCGGGATTCATGTACCTTAAACGGGATTCACACGGTGGGATTCATGTACCTCACAGGCCGTTTGTCTGAGACAAATCCTGTTGAGATTCGGTACTGGAACACAATCTCCTCGTGTGAATGACAGGCTTTCATTTTGCTGCGACAATCGCCCCTAACAAGGAACAGAATCTCATGAGATTTTGACTTTAAACAGGTTTAAAATTTAGAGGGACATTTTGGTGAGACAAATGTATTTCACACGTTCTCCCCCAATCTGTGAGTCTCAGCGGTCTCAAATTACACCTATTCACACGGGGAAGTACCCTGAGTCGGCGACTGTATACCCTATGTACCCTGTGTACCCTGTGTAGGGGTGTAGGGTTGAGACTATGTACCTGTTAAATCTTCTCATGTGAATTGAATCCGCCATGTTCCCCTGAGACTGTAGAACACCCCAATCTGTGAAACTTTGTTCCCAGTTGGAAATAGTAGCCGACTGGTGCAAAGGTGTGAAGTACACCAGTCTCAGGTCCATTTGTCCCACCGTGTGAATCCCATTTTACAGATGTTGAAAATTTCATGAGATTCTGTTCCTTTTCAGTGGTAAATGTAGCCAACAGTTACAGAGCAAAAAACATGTCTAAGGGAAATGGAACCCTACAATTTAGACAAAGATATTGTGTTCAAGTACAGAATCTCATCAGGATTTATCGTAAAGAGGCAATAGGTTGTTGGTAAATGGTGCTGGCTGGTGTCGAATACTGAATGAATCTTAGCCACTCTCTAGTTAACAATATTAGGAAATGTTCTTACTGTGAACGAAACGATTCTAATTGGAGGTCTAGCATTAATTTCACATAGCCTGAATAGATATGATATAATTACTGACGAATCAAACATTATTAGATAGAGTTAACAATTCAGATTATAGTCAGTCTTGGAGAATTAAATATGATCCCAGAATAACTGCCTGCCGAGGGACACGAACACCCACTGAACAGCTGTGAGCATCTCTAAATACCCAAGTGAGGGATGTCACAGCGGGAGCTTTAAGGATGGGAACATTAGCGGCGGGGTTGAGACATTCCCTCAGGGCACATACAGAGAAATGCCTAATCTTCGCTCCCCACAGCTCCCATCGATTACCGAACTCGGCCCCTAGTCACTCCGCCCCACACAGACACTACGGCCCACACAGACACTACGGCCCACACGCCTCCCACGGCTCTGCTGCAAGCACAAGAAAGCCAATTTAAGACGCATAAATTCAATCATGCCACTTGGAATAGCACTTTCTGGGCCATCAATCCTGGCCTTTTTTCCCCTGGTTCTGATTTTGTGTCGTTGCTTGATGGATTCTATTCTCCGTCGTGGATTCGGCGTGAGTTGCTCAGAGTTTCATCGTGTTGTATAATGCAGCTGACAGAATGGAGAAGACAACTAGGGCATTTGATATATAGACAATAAACGATGGTTTTCTGGACAGGCGGCCGTAAACCACGAGAGGTTAACGCGTAGTAATACACTCTGGTCAGGTCTGCTCCTCACTACACTCGGCTACGCCTGGTGTAGTAATACACGACCTTCCCGTCGTGGCATAAACATTGTCAAGTCTAACTCTCGTTCGGTTTCTACTAAATCAGACATAGACGTGCCGAGAGGTTTAGAATCCCCGACTCATGTCAGATAATCTTCACCGCGGGCCATCTCTAAAGAAGAGACCAACAAGTAGTCGTTCTCCACAAGTTTGATGATCGAATATCACGTAGCATTCAAAAAAGTTGGAGAACAATGACTTTGACCAAAACGAGTTGCTTTCTGTATTTATCTCACCCCTGTACACACTAAAAGAATGGACAACACACAGGATATAGACAATGGAGAACGGACTGCAATACTCGTAGGGGCATGGAGAATGAGTTCCCAATGTTAAGCCTGTGGGACAACAATACCAGGGGTGAGATAATAGACTCTCTCTCTGCCTCGTGAGGTCTCAGACATTTAGCGATATTCAGTCTATGTCTGCCTCGTGAGGTTTCAGACATTTAGCGATATTCAGTCTAAGTCTGCCTCGTGAGGTTTCAGACATTTAGCGATATTCAGTCTACGTCTGCCTCGTGAGGTCTCAGACATTTAGCGATATTCAGTCTAAGTCTGCCTCGTGAGGTCTCAGAGATTTAGCGATATTCAGTCTATGTCTGCCTCGTCTTGTCTCAGACATTTAGCGATATTCAGTCTATGTCTGCCTCGTCTTGTCTCAGACATTTAGCGATATTCAGTCTACGTCTGCCTCGTGAGGTCTCAGACATTTAGCGATATTCAGTCTACGTCTGCCTCGTGAGGTCTCAGACATTTAGCGATATTCAGTCTATGTCTGCCTCGTGAGGTATCAGACATTTAGCGATATTCAGTCTCTCCCTGCCTCGTGAGGTTTCAGACATTTAGCGATATTCAGTCTAAGTCTGCCTCGTGAGGTCTCAGACATTTAGCGATATTCAGTCTCTCTTTGCCTCGTGAGGTCTCAGACATTTAGCGATATTCAGTCTATGTCTCCCTGCCTCGTGAGGTCTCAGACATTTAGCGATATTCAGTCTCTCTTTGCCTCGTGAGGTCTCAGACATTTAGCGATATTCAGTCTATGTCTCCCTGCCTCGTGAGGTCTCAGACATTTAGCGATATTCAGTCTCTCTCTGCCTCGTGAGGTCTCAGACATTTAGCGATATTCAGTCTCTCCCTGCCTCGTGAGGTCTCAGACATTCGGTGATATTTTGTCTCTCTCTTTGCCCTGAAGTTTATCATTCCTTAATGGAGAACTGACAGGGTCCGAATCGACTGAATAAATGTAAACATGCCATTCACTATATGACTGCCGTACGGACAACATCAAGACATGCAGAAGCTGCTACAAAATGGTAACTATTAATGCAGTCTTTTGGGCACTCATAGATAAGGACAATTTAAATGACCAATCTCTTCACATAGAATCCAAAATAATTGATCGTAGAGACTGGAACTTTGCGACCTATGTCGCCACCTTCGTAATCATGATTTTCAGCCTGTGGTTAAATGTTCAGAGTCGGTATAGACTTGACAAGAGACGATAAACGGACATTGGTTCATCTGCGGTAAATACATAATACTGGCTCAAGTTCTTAACAGGGACAGCTAAATTACGTGGAATTCACACGGTGGGATTCATGTACCCCACAGGGTTCGAAATTCCATGAGATTCTGTTCCCTTCTAGTGATGAATGACTCAAACAATTGTAGAGGAAAACCATATATCCGGGAAATGGAACTCTACAATCCATACGAAGAGATTGAGTTCGAGTGGAGAATCTCAAACACCCTGTGAGGTACCGGAATCTCAGCAGGATTTGTCTCAGACAGACACCCTGTGAGGTACATGAATCTCAGCAGGATTTGTCTCAGACAAACACCCTGTGAGGTACATGAATCTCAGCAGTATTTGTCTGAGACAAACACGCTGTGAGGTACATGAATCCCATTGTGTGAATCCCGCTTTAGCCACTTATAGAGAAGGCATTTACAAATACTTATTATTGGTTACCCATGGCCGTTGGTCAGGGGTGGTCATTGCTCCCCCTGGTGTTCCCCCCTCTCGCGCGACACGAGCGCCCCTCCTGCCCCCTAGCGGCTTTCACACGTACTGCGCAGTCACGAGCGCGGCCACGCCATCGGTCCCGGTCTCACTTCTTCTCCAGCTGTACTGCAGTACACACCTACTCCAGTCTTTCTCGTCCCACCCACCCTCAACCTCACCCCTTTTTCCTACTCACGTAGGCCCCTTTTTTATCCTTTTCCTACTCACGTAGGCCATTTTTATTTACCATATACAATTTATCATGTATTGTATCACGTACAATTAACATTTATATTGTATATCATATTTTCTTATCATAATTGACCGTTACTCTATTTGTCAATTACATTTACCTTATTACTCATATTAATATCATATTCATATGTCGTCCAATAAGGTCGGCATAAAATTTTACCATATACTACCATATAAAATTCAATAAAATTTTATGTTCCCAAGCCCCTGCTTCTCTCCTTTTATCCAGGGTAGGGGTAATGATATACCTATGCACAAAGTCAGAGTAAATACATACTGCTCCTGGGGGTATAGTAACTATACACAGAATGCACTGTACACCGTGAAACGTTGTACTGGTTACTTTGGATACCTACATATTGCACGCTTTGAGTGACAAATTGCACGCTTTGAACTACAGATTGCACGCTTTGAAGAAATAACGCATTTTGATTGGTCGAGAGGCCGACAACAGAATTCTAGGCGCATGATTCAAAAATGGTGGATCACTTCACTTCGCGAGTTCCATGGCATCGTACAGTAACCACGGAGCGAGTTAGTGTGAAAATACATCAAACATCAAGGTGGAATACGATAACGAATCACGTGATACACTTTAGATAGCTGAGATATGCGAGATATATCGATTTCGATACATTCACGGGCCGAGCGGGCGACTCGTCGACATCAACAAATGCAAAACCCCTGTGATACACTGCACTGCTCGAGTAAAGCTGTCCGACGGGACGATCGAGCGTAGCAGGGTGACCCTGCGTTAATTTATGCGGCGCTATAATGTATTCGCGCCTGCGCGGTGATCACTTCCGGTTATCAACATCTGGCATGTCTACAAACGTACACATCGTGTTTGAGAGTTGTGCCAAGTCACTTCGAAGTCAAATTATGGTCAGTTTTAGCAAATTAAGACCGAATTAAGGTATATAATAATATGAAACCATAGTGATGGTGCCAATACGGGGTAGATTTACTCGTTCTGAACTCGCCGTGCCGGCTCGTTCAGAACGAATTTCTCCGAAACAACTCATAAATCTACCCCGTATTGTCACCATAACTATGGTTTCACATATTACCCGTAAAATATCGTCACATCAAACATTTGACTTCATCCTGCCTGTATTCGGTTATTTATGAGCAGTATTCCCATTTATCTCATTCACCATAGAACCGTCCTCCGTCTTCAGTCCGTTCTTCGGTCGGCGGGTGCTCCCTCGACAATGCACGAATATTTCACTGCTAGCAATAAAACAAATTTACTTTCTGAAATGTCAATGTCAAGATTCATTTTACTTGGAAAAGATGACTAGCAATCATTTGTGATAGCCAATGAAATATAATCCCCCTCCCGGAGCCTTCAGTAACGCGAGATCCTATTGGCTGTTCAGATCTGGAATGCCATTTCCGTTTCATGATGGAAATGGCGTGCACATTGCGCATTGTGTGAGAATCTGCTTGGAGACAGTTTCGTGTAAATACGGGGGGAGATTGTCCCGGCACACAATCACCAGTTTGTACCAGCCAATAGTGTGCCTTACACTAGTCACGTGATGGTTAACCCACCTACACTCTCCTAGCTGACGTTTAGTTCTCCGTCACGCCAGCTCTCTTCAAACATCTGCTGGGAGAGTGCCTCATCTTTTGTGGCCAATCAGGGCGCTCCGCTGCGTCATCAGCGGAGGTAATTGGAACTAGGCTGTCACGGAATTGAGCTCTGATATTATTTATGAGATTTACTTTATTGGTTTAATCAACATTGCCTATGGAAATGGACGAAAATCTATTTGTAAAAATCCTATTAAACGAATACCATATAAAATCTGAGTATACAAGTATTCATTATAACTGTAGTATAATAAAACTGACCCTGCATGGTTGTATTGCATGGTGTACGAACTGCTTTGCTCGGGAATTACACCCCGTTCTCTAGAGCTCAGTAAATCGCAGTCCAGGGTGCTTCATAATTCATGTTCCAGGGAGCTCTGGCCGTTCCATGTGACAGATTCACTCCCTATGTCGAATATGACAATAGGGTCATATTACTAACGTCACGGAGGGAGGGTGTTCATTGGTTAGAACTACGTGCAGTATCAGAATAAATGGAAATCTTGATAAATATATGTTGCGATCTGTTATGGTCATTAGAGTTATTGTTATGGTCGTTAGAGTTATTGTTATGGTCGTTAGTGTTATTATCAACACATGTGCCTTGATGAAGCCAATTGTTTTACTGCAAAAGCCGTAAGTAACATGGACTCTGTTTTATTGTATATACATATGCACAACATACATGATTGGTGTACCAAAAACGCGTTAACAATGAATGTTAAAAAAACCAAAAACGGTTTGGTTTGGCTCAAAACCGAGAGTTAGGCGTTTAACAAAATTAAATCTTAACTATGGAGACATGCAAATACCCCATGCCTCATCTTATAGATATCTTGGGGTGGGCCTTGATAGTAGCTTAACCTTTTATGACCATCTAAAAGGAGTAAATAAAAATGTTTTAGCGAAAATTTATAAACTGGGAAAAATACGACCTTATATATCAATGGAAATAGCTAAACTTATCTACACGTCGAGCATTAGACCAATCTTTGAGTATTGCTCATTTTTCTATAGTGGACGAGCTAAACGAGACCTAGATAAATTACAACGGACCGAGAATAGAGCCTTGAGAATCAGTCTAAAAACACAAAACTATAGAACACCAGTAAGGGTACTACAGGACCAATGTGGTCTACCTACATTGTCTGTACGTCATGATCTTCAGATGTTATCAGTTATGTATCACCTATCTCATTTGGACAAGTATTTAGATCCTATGGTTAGAGAACGGCGTACTAGAGCAGATGAGAAGGTGAGGTTGCAGGAGTTCAGATTCCGCAATGAATCGTACAAAAAATCACCAGTCTACCGAGGTATACAACTTTGGAAAGGAATTGATGGAAACATTCAAAAAGCCACCTCCAAGGAGGAGTTTAAGGAAAAGATCCTGAATCTATGGGAAGCCCGCTGAAACATAAATTGTACTATGTTAGAGGTTAGGTATAGAAAATTAACTGATTTGGATACAGAGCAGAGATTATCATTACAATTTCAAACATGCCCATTTTGGTCGAAACTTTTATTGTATTGCTTTCGTGTTCACACACATTTTCATTTCATAATACTATACCCTCATCGAGGACTGTTGTATAGAAAACGGATTCACTGTAATCACATGGAAGAACTGTACACACCACAGAAGGTGAAATAAACATTTTAAAAAAAAAATTATATATATCTTATATTGATATCTTTAATGATCAGTTCAACAGAATATGCATGACAGAGTACACACTGTTATTTATTACCCACCTAATACGGAGTCTCCATACTAAGCCTATGGAGCCTACAGATCGCTACTGAGTAGAATACGGACCTCCGGAATACGGATTTTTGGGCCACTGGACATAGTAATAAATATGAGTAATAAATACAAATATAAGTAATAAATACAACATTACCATGATTTCAATCTGTATTGCCGTATTCTCCTTGTAGTTGACACTACGTAATGCTCCTCGCTGTCGCTCGGAGTTTTACTACGCACCAACTACGCGGAGAATACGGCCACTCAGATCGAAATCGTGGTAATATTGTGTATTTATGCTAATTTTTATCGCCACGCTGTTATGTATGCCCATGTTGGTCTATGTTCAAGAGGGAGACATTCGTGTACGAGTCCAAGCTCAGATGAACAGGACTTAATTTGTCAGATGAGACTTTGGTAATTTTTGACGCCACTATAATTCAAAGACATAAAAGGAAGTACATAATATACAGTGGATTGACGTGTTTGGTTTCGTAGGCCCGGCGTCCACCTACTACAATAGAAATTCTGGAAGGTCTACATCGCAGATAATATCGTAAAACTGGATGAGTTTTAATCTTGGCCACCGTATGCCACGACTGGAGTTTGGCAAAGTGACTTCATGAGGCGAAGCCGAGTGAAGGCCGGAGCCAAAACTCCAGGAGTGGAATGCGGTGGCCAAAATTAAAACGAAACAGGTTTTGATTTTATCCTACCCTATCTCCTCGATTTTGGAATATTACGTGATAACAATTCTGTATGCCACTAGTGGCATATAAAACTCCGTATGCCAGTCAGCGTGGCATACTGAAACTCAATGTTGAGCCTATGGGATTTTATATTCGGGGTAGGATAAATGTCTAGACTTCTATAGATCTGGATTGAGAATGGTATAAATGCATGATACTCCGGCCCGGGTAGTGATGGGTATTCAGGTAGAGTTCCTACACTGGAGGGAGTACACCGCTCTGCTAATTAGCACACCGTAACGAGTATTCTCATTAACCTTTCAGCAGTAACTAAAACCCACCGAGTCAGCGACCAACCAGACTATGTCACGTTCTCACTGTAATGGCTCTCTGTCCTGTATTTCCGGCAGTCAATAAGAATATCAGTCTGAATTTGGTGCCAATCACTATTCAGGCCATTATCGGGGAGGAGCTGCTTTGGGCCTGATCTGGACTGGGACCGAATACGGCCTGATTGTGTCTCAGGGAAATGGAACCCTACAATTTAGACAAAGAAACTGTGTTTGAGTAAAGAATCTCAGCAGGATTTGTCTCAGACAAACCCCCTGTGAAGTACTTGAATCTCAGCAGGATTTGTCACAGACAAACACCCTGTGAGGTACATGGATCTCAGCAGGATTTGTCTCAGACGAACACCCTGTGAGGTACATGAATCTCTGCAGGATTTGTCTCAGACCAACACCCTGTGGGGTACATTAATCTCAGCAGGATTTGTCTTAGACCAACACCCTGTGGGGTACATGAATCTCAGCAGGATTTGTCTCAGACAAACACCCTGTGAGGTACATGAATCACAGCAGGATTTGTCTCAGACAAACACCCTGTGATGTACACAAATCCCGTAGCGGTATTGGAGGTACGCCCAGTCGCATGTAATTTGCTATGGCCAGTCTCACACTAGGTACCCCTAGTCGCAAGCTCTCTAGTCGCACAGCGTGAATGGGGCTTTAGAACTCCGATCTAAGATCCTACATGGAGACCCTTCTCTGTACGCCAAGGGGACCTCGTATGAAGTTTCCTTGTTGCCTGTACTCTCATAGGAATGAGTTATTAAACAGACCCCAGGACCATCTTCTCCGGCTTCCTTTGAGAATTCACTGCCTTTGATCCAAATAATTAAGTAACTTGCAATTTGCGCATCATGTCAGACCTCCTCCCCGATTCATGTTTAATAAAACATAAATATCGTCTGCAAATTGAATTTAAGATCAGGACGATATGAGGTCGCCATTTTGTAACATTCTCTTTACAAGTCGTGTCTAGTTCGTTGTGAGATATTGCTGAGGGCAGGGTGCAGGCTGAGCCTCAGACACGACTAATTCTGGTTGAGATTTGGCAGGCGTCGCTGGGGAGGAAGAAGGGAGTGTGGAAGAAGGAGGTGTGGTTGTGTGAGGGTTTCTGGGTAACACGTGTAGTGTCGACGTTGGACGGTAGGTGGGGTTACCGATGGTGATGCATTGTTTAAACGCTAGGTGGGGCGGTTACAAGTACCCAACATAACCTCACCCACAATCCGTGATATCAGGATATCTATTCACTTTGATCTACCAGTGGTTCAATCCAAGAAGACAGCTCCAGAATTCATTTCTCAACATACGCACACACAATCTTGGCATTCATATCTAACACTAGTGAAATGGCTAGGTGATGAAAAACCATTTTGGTAAAACCTTTTCGTTCCAATAGAGGGTTCCGTGGTTAGAATGTTTTTTTAGGATGGTAGGAACAAGGACTCTCATCGCTAAGCCCCGTCACACATCATAGGTGATGAAAACCAGCTAACTCTATATGGCTGACACCACAGCCCCTTTATTAGCAACGTATATGGATTTCTATTAAAGATATATATACTGAAGTGTAACTACATATTGGCTAATAAAGAAATTCTAAAAGATAAAAATTTCAAAATTCTCAAAAATCAGCTTGTGATGATGAAATCAGATTGAATTGTGAAGATCTTACGCTCTAGCTGACCTGTTTGACCTTGAGCCCGGGGGACACCCCGCACGATGACCTTGACCCCACTCACGAGGTCACCCGTGTGTCCTCTACAAGGGGGATTTAGCGGACCTTCCTCTGACAAATCCCTGCCCAACCCCTCACAGGACCCGGATTTAATCTCCAACATGCTTCTCAGCCACGTGACCACGTGTGGTGCGTATTACCCATAATCCCCTCCTCCACGTCCGACATCTTTAATGACGTCACTTCCTGTCAGGGCTAGAGACCCCGTTAAGTCCCTCCTCAGTCTTCTCGAGTCCACCTGTACTCTGAGGCCAGGGGCCCGTTTAATAATCTAGGATCGTATATGAAGACCCTTTTCTGTATGTCATAGAGACCCAGGGACGATGTGGGTCAACTTTATTCTTATGAACACTTATGGACGACCTTATGGACGGCTAATACGGTCTTAGCCAACAGACTTTAATATTATGAAACGATAATCTAGGATCGTACATGTAGACCCTTTTCTATATGCCATAGAGACCCAGGGACGATTTGGATCAACTTTAGTCAACACTTATACGTACGAGGTACAGAAAAGGGTCTTCATGCACGATCTTACATAATTAAATGGGCCCCAGGCTTTTGACCAGGATTTGGTCCAGTTCTCCACAAGTTCATCAATGAAAGACGGAGAGGAGGGAAGAGTTCTCAGTCTTTACCTGATTTCTAGAGCCAGGGCTCAATTCACCAACATGTACATAGGTCAGTCAGCAGTCTAGTTCATTCTATATTTCCACATAACGATTTCGAATGAAAAGTGTTGGAAATATCTACTATTGTTTTCTCCACCCCGTTACACAATGCTCCCCCTGTATTTGCTAACACTCCGCCCCTGTATATATGTATATAAACGTGGCCATATTCTCCACACTGTGTGTTGCCCTTTAGATAACTCTCCCCCTGTACGCGCTAACACCCTGTATATATGTATATAAACGTGGCCATATTCTCCACACTGTGCGTTGCCCTTTAGATAACTCTGTCTCTCTGTACGTGCTAGCACCCTGTATATATGTATTTAAACGTGGCGATATTCTCCACACTTTGTGTTGCCCTTTAGATAACTCTCTCTCTGTACGCGCTAACACCCTGTATATATGTATATAAATGTGGCCATATTCTCCACACTGTGTGTCGCCCTTTAGATAACTCTCTCTCTGTACGCGCTAACACCCTGTATATATGTATATATAAACGTGGCCATATTCTCCACACTTTGCGTTGCCTCTCAGTGATCGCCATTTCGTCATGTGTCACTGTCAGAAGAGCTGCCACTTAAACTGATTGATGCCCGTCCCCGCCTGCGTGTAGTCTGTGGCCGGGATTCAGGACGGCGGTATATAAAACACCCCCCTCCCCCCTCCCCCCTCCACCCTCCCCCGCCCCCCGCGATGCCGCTGTCCGCCCTCACAAAGACGGCTAATTCAGGGACACACGAGTCAACGTCTCCGACATTGTTTCACTGCTGTTTACAAGGTATAGCCGGAGTTCCGGTTACTCCTAGTTTATTGGTACTGTCAACGTAGTGTGGGACTTCCTGTTTATTATAATACTGTTTACAAGGGACTTCCTGTTTATCGTACTGTGGTTAACAAGGCATTGTGGGACTTCCTGTTTATCATACTGCTGTTTACAAGGCATTGTGGGACTTCCTGTTTATCATACTGCTGTTTACAGGGCATAGCGGGAGTTCCGTTACTTATAGTTTATGGGTACTGTCAATGTAGTGTGGAACTTCCTGTTTATCATACTGCTGTTTACAAGGCATTGTGGGACTTCCTGTTTATCATACTGCTGTTTACAGGGCATAGCGGGAGTTCCGTTACTTATAGTTTATGGGTACTGTCAATGTAGTGTGGAACTTCCTGTTTATCATAATGCTGTTTACAAGGCATTGGGGGACTTCCTGTTTATCATAATGCTGTTTACAAGGTATTGTGGGACTTCCTGTTTATCATAATGCTGTTTACATGGCATTGTGGAACTTCCTGTTTATCATAATGCTGTTTACAAGGCATTGTGGGACTTCCTGTTTAATATACTGCTGTTTACAAGGCATTATGGTTTATGGGTAGTGTCAACGTAGTGTGGGATTTCCGGTTTATCGTACCTTTGTTGACAGGGTATTGTGGGACTTCCTATTTACCATACTGCCGTTTACAAGGGATTATGGGACTTCCTGTTTATCATACTGCTGTTTCAGGGTATTGTGGGACTTCCTGTTTATCATACTGCTGTTTACAGGGTATTGTGGGACTTCCTGTTTATCATACTGCTGTTTACAGGGTATTGTGGGACTTCCGGTTTACAATACTGCTGTTTACAAGGCATTGTGGGACTTCCTGTTTATCGTACGGCTGTTTACAGGGTATTGTGGGACTTCCGGTTTATTATAATGCTGTTTACAAGGCATTGTGGGACTTTTTGTTGTATTTTTCCTTTACCGCCGGTCGGTGACCACCTCCATTTCATTAAAAGAAAAAACGGCGTTTTTCTCAACCATTGAATAATCTGTGCACACGGCACCTATATCAGTGTCAGTGTGTGCTTTTAGGATAACGATTGTTAACACCACTGCACGAAAACCACCATTTTATTCACATATACGCCATCACGGAAGTGCATGTATTGGCTGAATATTGACTTGTTTTCATTTATATATGCCCAGGCCTTATATACGACAAACGCGTCTTGGCTGTATTTCACACCCAGCGTATATGAGAGAAAATACCCTCTGCCCACACCCCTTCCCGCCCCTTTGTGTTGGCAGAATTACAGGTGTTCTCAGTAGGAAGCCCTCCCCCCCTCACCCCCCGCCACCTCCCCCCGCCACCTCCCCCCGCCCACTCTCAGTGAAGCCCTGTTCACTGGACACTTATATATATGCCCACAGATGAGGTGTATACACATGGAGATTAAGACGATCTTGTAGACGCAAAATACCTACTTATAGACGCCGGGCGCATTCATATGTAAAATGATGGTTTTCGTGCAGTGCACAGACAGATTCTCAAGGAGGATCACCAGCCGACTTTTATACAGTATGCACATAATCGGTGAGGTTTTCATAGTGTCCCGCCGTCATGGTGGTGGCCGGTAAGGGTGACATAAAACCCGAGTTTAAGAAGACAAGACACATCCAGTCCCATTCACCTCCGAAGACCAAAAGCCTCCTCTTTATTTCAGCATATATTCAAGTCCCTGTAGGAATGGGTCAATGCGCATGAGCAGCTAATGTTTACATGTCATCAGATAAGACTGCAGCAGGGGAATGTGATATCACCTGTCATTGTTTTAGAATTCGCCAGAGGTAGTCATAACATGCAGTACTGAGAAGGAAACCCACGAGATCAAAATAACTTGGTCCGTACTTCACCGAGTTTGATCGCGTCGTAACACATGAAGCGCAGCTGAGTGTGTTACGACGCTATCAAACGAGGTGATGTACGGACCAAGTTATTTTCATCTCGTGGGTTTCAGATTTTATCTAACCCCGGACAATCGATTAAGAATATCTATATATATTGAATAAACCTACTATTTCACTACTATTGCCACCATGGTTGACAAAATCGCGAGTCTGACGGAACTATTTCACCCCGGAGGTCCTGCTCGCTGAGTGGTTAACGAGTCTGACGTCATATCGTTAAGTATTTACTGTGTTATTAGCGCAGCTGTGGAGTTCGAGTTCCCAATGTTAAGCCTATGGACATTAATACCGGGGTTAGATAAATGTTGATATAAGCATTTTCAGTATCATAAACATTTTGTCTGCTATTAGAAACGTTCCCACAGTGACTGGGATATCAAAGATAGACTTGCTAATACCTTCACAACGGTACAATAGGCAGGTGTAAACGCCACATCAGTGTCAAAAATCGTCAAGTGGAAACGGTGTGTTTTAGGGTCGACGATTACGCGCCAAGACTAAATCTCAAAAGTCCGGCGACTGATTTTACAACGACCACATCATAGTTGATCATTTCGTCAGAACACATGAAACCCCCGCTGAGTGAGGCATCCTCCGCTCTAACCTAAAGTGGTCGAGTCGCGGGGTGCCTCCCTTAATGTACGTAATAAACAGGAAAAAGGGGTTTCGTTCACAACAAATTGGTTCTGGGTGCTCCCTTAATGGGTGTGCCTCAGGGTTCTACTGACATTGCATTGAGTAAGGCAATAATGTCGAGTTCGGTCAGTCTCCAACGAAACCAGTACCCTGCTACAACCCCTCGTTATTGTGCCCGGGTCATTGGACTCCCGTGTTAGACTGCAGTATTAATGTAAAACGGTCTTAGTATGGTCGCACATGATGGCACGAGATGAGGCCTGACCGGGATTTACGAGACGAGCGCGGTAGGCCGAGCGCTAATATAAATAACCCCGTCAAGCCTTGTCCCACGTACGTACATGAACGTATACCCGAGATTTATTAATGTTTCACTGTAGATTGATCAAGAAAACATGCCTCACTGTGTTCCGTATGACAATGCAAAGCACAATGTAAATACTAATGAGGAACTGTATCCAGATACATAGCCACTAACAATATGCCATAAGTTTTAGTTGTGGAGTAATCGAGTAATCGAGTGTGGTTCAGATTCTATCTCACCCTCTCTAACCAACTATACATTCCAAATGTCATACTACACAAAACATTTAGAATTAACTACCTTTCTGATAGAAGGGACGCACAAATACTTAAAGAAGCGTATAGAAGGTCATGGGAAAAACAGTACCTTGACGAGACAATAAGACCCACTCGCCTGTACGATGGTCCAGTCTTAAGGAGTAGAATATTTATTAGAACCAACAAATACAAGGAATCAGTCGAGTACAAAACTACTATGAGATGGAATCAAGTAGCACCAGTGACAAGAAAAATACAAGTCGAGGATATATTTGTACGGTTTGTAAAAAACAATCTAAAAGCCAAACTAAACAATCAAAACTAAAAACAACTACAGTGAAATACCGTCCAGAAATTGACTGAATTTTTACATATGCTAAGCTGGTCATTCATTAATACGCAAATTTTGTATTAACAAACTTGTATTTGGAATTGACATTTTTGTATGTAATGTAAAATAAGATGGACAGCTTTTTTGGTCAGCGTACCTGTATGCAACAAAGATTATAAGCTGATGAAATGAACCGCAAGCTCTGTAAGCCTACGCTGTAGGCACTAAGCGGAATGATGACCCAATGAAAACTGGAGTTGCCGGAAGATAGGAGCAGATGCTCCTAGGTACTGTCTCTAGTATAAATAAAAACTGAAAAAAATACACAAAAACATCCCGCCCTGCTTCTATCTCTCACCAACCTGCCTTTTCAGGGCTAAATCTGTCCCCTTGTGCCGGTTTTTAAAATATCGTAGATTCTGAGCACTTTAGAGAATATTCATACGGTAATATCATACACTTATCTGTATCTGTATAGTAGCATCAGGTTAGGCACAATGAATGCGTATATGGCACATAGCTATTGTGATATGGAGGCAGCCATGTCAAATAAAACGCCAAATAAAACACCAGGTGGCGGGTCCAGTTATCAATGGATTTTACTTTTTAAAGGTTTTTGGTTTGCCATAAAAGGGTTTTAGCCTCGTCTCACGATTATCTATAATTCATAACAGCAGGAAATAGTGTTTGTCCCCCGACTACAGTGGCGCTATCTTACAAACTCCTGGCGGCTGATGGCAGAACTAGCCATCACTCTGTGCCCTATAAACTGAACTCCTGACTCCTGACGAGGGTTCTCCACATTCCACATGGACATTCTAGACTTTGAACGTCTCTCGATGCAGGCCACATCTCGGACCTCCTCCGTATTCACGGTAATACCGGCACTTCTCTACACGTTAGTGGACAAAGTGGAAAAAATCACATAACATCAGATACAAGTCAAAACCACATGGCGGCCGGTCGACTTCTGACCTTGAAACGCAAGTAAGGCGCTCACCTCAGAAAGAGGAGATGTTTTATATGCCAAGGTCAAAGAGAAAGTAAACCCATTCAGTCTCTTCCAGAAGATCCGTTTTTCACTGGGGTTGTTTTATCGGTGGTTTGTCAGTGGGCGGCAGCCGGCGAGGACTCGAGGCCAGTCTTAGGAAGGGTCTGAAGGGAACTGGCTCCGGGTGGCAGAATTCTGAAGTTTCCAGTGGAGGATCCCGAGATTTTATATCCCAAGTCTGTTTTTGTTAAATGAGTTTTTAATAGGTTCTAATTTATACATAAATCACTGAACTCAGCTTACAGCTGATCTGACATTGAGAAAGGTGCAGAGTTCCAGAGGCGTGCCCAGCTGACCATGACTAAACACTAGAGACCGAAATACCTCATTGACCCACTGGTGTTTGATATGTTTGGATCCTAGACTCAGGCAGTTGCAGAAATGGCAAGTTGACTGGGAGCAAGTGGGTTACAGAAAATGATCCATAGACTGAATATAACCCACACCTTTTGATTGATATTAATTAATGATTCCACGCTCATTCATCAATGTTGAAGATACCATTTGCTCCTAGTTTTTGCCTGTTAATGTACATCTTACCCTCACAATGAAAATAAAGTGGTCATGATGCTCTGATTCTCACGATGGAGGGCAAATACATATATGTGAGTGTGGTTTGGGCACAATCGTTTAAAATCAGAAAACTTTCTAATGAACACTATTTAAGGCTCTTTTCTGTATGTCATAGAGACCCAAGGACGATGTTGGTCAACTTTATTACTATATACCTACTCTCGTAACTAACGTAAATACAACACGTTGCTATGTATACGGTTACTATGACTTTCCGCACTGCCGTGTAGTAACGGACGTTACGCCTAAGGTCTTAGCGGATGGATAATGGCGGCCAGAAAAAATCGGCACGTCGATTCGACAATCGGTATCGCGATATGTGTCTCACATGTTTCTCCGGACGTTTAAACGTGGTGGTGAGGGCGAAACAAGTTCGGAAACCGGAAAATTACTACACAGGAATCCTGTTTCTATATGTTCTACACTTATGGACGACCTTATGGACGGCTAATACTAACCTAAATATTATCAAACGATAACCCTTGTACGAGTTACAGAAAAGGGTCTTTATGTAAGATCCTAAATTATTCAGCGGCCTCTGCAGAGAGTCAACAGACAGAGTGGTAGTGTCACGTCCTCAGTGGACCTCGGAGCCCGAGCCTGGAGGGGGGGGGGGGGGGCTGGGGGAGGTGGGGGGGGGCTCAGGGGAGGGACCTTATTTAATCAATCGTCAAGTCGTTGCCGGGCAGCCCTCAGTAATACTCACCCCGTGTTTGGGGTTAATGCTTCGGGCACACAACCCCAATATCAGACCCATGTTTTGTCACTCTCCCACACTCACCGTAATGACGTCATACATCAACTTCCGGTCACATTAGGGTTTGCCTCGCGGAGCAGAATCTGGGTCAGCGTGAGATGGAGGCTGTGAGGGTGTGAGGTCGGGAACATGTATAATGTAAGTCTCTAGCTGATGACTTATTTCTGTTATGTGAGGTATATGATGGGGAGGTCAGGCCGGGAACATGTATATGATAGGGTGGTGAGGGTGTGAGGCCGGGAACATGTATATGATAGGGTGGTGAGGGTGTGAGGTCAGGAACATGTATATGATGGGGTGGTGAGGGTGTATATGATGGGGCGGTGAGGGTGTGAGGCCGGGAACATGTATAAGATGGGGTGGTGAGGGTGTATATGATGGGGCGGTGAGGGTGTGAGGCCGGGAACATGTATATGATGGGCGGTGAGGGTGTGAGGCCGGGAACATGTATATGATGGGGCGGTGAGGGTGTTAGGCCCGGAACATGTATATGATGGGGTGGTGTGGGTGTGAGGTCGGGAACATGTATATGATGGGGCGGTGAGGATGTGAGGCCGGAAATATGTATATGATGGGGCGGTGAGGGTGTGAGGCCGGGAACATGTATATGATGGGGCGGTGAGGGTGTGAGGTCGGGAACATGTATATGATGGGGCGGTGAGGGTGTGAGGTCGGGAACATGTATATGATGAGCGGTGAGGGTGTGAATTCGGGAACATGTAAAATGTAAGTCTCTACGTGATGACTCATTTCTGTTATATTGAGGTCATGTTGTCCATGATCTCGACATTTAAGCCAGGTACATTACTCCTACGTCTTTAACTCTATCTATGTCAAAAATCCAAACCAGTTTATTTTGACCTCTTAGTGTTCGTATATCGCTCCCGAGCGATACCCTATGGACTGATAGTTTGTCCTTTGAAAGACTGAACCCTTTTTATAATTAGGAATGTGAATCGTGCAATCTTGCCATCCTTGAATATCCTTTGTTGGAGTCTCCTGCCGTTTAAAGATGGAGCTTTTCCTATAAAAGCTTCTTTTACTTGTTGCTATAGTCTCGGCGCGTGCATGAATCTTTAATGCCTAGGCCTTTAGAATATACACACATGTAATATATATCAGATATTGTCTGGGGTTCCCAAGTAGCTGCACGTTAGATTCCCTGGTCTATGATATAGTGCTTTTTCTCCTTTGACGGTGCCTGTGCATATCCTGAGGCCTCTGTTCTGTAGCCTTTGAAGTCTATTTAAATAATAATAATAGATTGAATGATGATAATAACATTTAATCTTAACCATGTTCGTATCCGGGGAAATCTCAGCTTTCTTATAAGTAATTCTTATTTGTTTTTATCATAAACTTTGATCATTTCATAACTTGCGAAAAATTACAAGGTTTAAGGATTTATATGAATCCGAAACATTGTTATCTGAAATAAGCAAATAAATACCATCCTGAACTTTTACTTTAATTCATTGTCTTGAGTTGTGCCTTCCTTACAAACAAATTACAAATTAATATTATACAGCAATCAAAAGATTGGACACATACTAGATTCAATAATGAGCTGTACCTGCTTTGGTTTAAAATTAAAGCATTTTCTAAGAAATGAAATGTCAGGGTCATATTAATGCAATGTCTAACTATGATATGTGGTTGTCAGGGAATTTCTGAAGATATTGCTGCCGAGCACCAAGCTCGGTGGCCAAGTGGTAGGGGTGTTCGCCTCGAGCATGGGAGGTCGTGGGTTCAAACCCCGGTCGGGTCATACCAAAGACTTACACAAAAATGGTACCCACTGCCCATTCGGCTAACACCCGCCATTAGAATGAGGAGTAGGGGTCTAGGGCCCGAGTGGAAGAACGGCTATATAGCCGAATTCGGTGATTGTGTTGTAACACAATATCCCCTTAAAAATTGCAAAAAGAACAAAAAAACTCGACCAGCACATGAATGTAAATAGAGTAGAAGTGTTAATTTGTGTATGTATGAATGTTCTTACTGCCTTCCCTACACACGAGAATCTTTATTGTGACCAGGGAAGGGGTATTCCATTAAGCATAATTACCATGTTTCTTGTCTTTTTATTATCCACCTAATACAGAGTCTCCATAGGAATAGCATTTGGTGTCAGTATTTTGCTACCAGGAGATTACTGAGGCCCGTAACCTCCTGCAGGAGATTACTGGAAGTAGTTCCCAAAACGTCATCGGGCCCCAAAACACGAACTAATATATGCAGTGACAGCAGCAGACAATCACACAACGTCACACTCAATGTAAACTACAGAATAGTTCAAGTTTAGTGAATTAATCTGTAAGATTACAGTTTTCAACTAATTCCTACCTTGTTTTATTCCCGTATTTTAGTGCAAAATCTATCCGTCGGTGAAAGCATAAAAAGAACACCGCAATCTCCTCGGACTAGACCCTACGTAATCACCTCACTATCGTTCGGAGATTACTACGCGTCTTTTCCTCAGAGATTACTGCCGCTTGTATCTGAAACCAGTTGATATTAGGAATATAATCGATTTTGTATCCGCAGTTCACACTTTGCGGTTTAACAAACAATAAATATCCTACCTCTCTAAAATCTTCTATTTAAATGTTGCAGGATTTCGACGTCATTCTGAGCGGCCACGACAGACTGAACCACCAGAACGAGGCAGTGTACAAGGTCATCAAAGGTCATCAAAGGTCACACGAGGAGGCAGTGGCAAGTGAGTTCAACAGTTTCTTATCTACATTTTTGTAATCATGCCGCAGATCACAGTCACTCTATACACCCAGTGCCTGTTCCAGCCCCGCTCACCTTCCTCCTTCTCGGGAAGTCTAACCGGAAGTGTTCCGTTTCGTTCGCTATGTCAGAGAAGTCCTACAAGTGACGGCGATTCTCACGAGACGCGACTTAACCACGACACCGGAAGACAAGGTGTCGCGCATGCGCTATGCCCAGTCTCTAATACGCATGTCTGAGGCTTTACTTCCGCTAGGGGAAGCAAATCCTGTGAAATATAACCAAAAAAAATGCAGAAAAAAGACAAAAGAGTTGTCGCTTCCGCTGTCAGATTGTATCTCCTCAGCTCGCCTACAGGTGGCGCCACTCCTAGGGCTTCATCCAGCGGAAGTGACGTCACTGACACATTGTGGAGGTCGCGGGGACGCGCGAGAGTGAGATTTGTGAAGATTTCCGTGCGAGGTTCAGGAAGCATTAAGAGGAGGGAGGTGGAGTGGGTGGAGTGGGTGTGACCGGGTGTGAAAGGGCTGTCAAGGGGCTGTGGGAGGGTGTCAGAAAGTAGTTATAGGACTGGAATCTAAAGTGGGATTCACACGGTGGGATTCTATGTATCTCACAGTGTGTTTGTCTGAGACAAATCCTGCTGAGATTCATGTACCTCACAGGGTGTGTGTCTGAGACAAATCCTGCTGAGATGCATGTACCTCACAGGGTGTTTGTCTGAGACAAATCCTGCTGAGATTCATGTACCTCACAGGGTGTGTGTCTGAGATAAATCCTGTTGAGATTCATGTACCTCACAGGGTGTTTGTCTGAGACAAATCCTGCTGAGATTCTGTACACGAATCTCCTTGTCTGAATCGTGGGCTTTCATTTCAGGCTGAAGATTGATATGGGTAATTGTCACAGACAAATTGGCTTTCTGAAGTTCAAAATCTCAAAGGATTCTGTTTCAATCATATCCAAAATAAATGAATCGCCGACTGAGTACTAGATCTTGCCAATAAGATACCAGCAAGCAGGATCCCATGTTTCCATCACCCCTCAAAATAAATTACAATATGTTGTTTATGTAGACAGTGCAATATGTTCTATGCCAGAACCTTTCCCTTATTTTGACTTTGTGTTTTGTTGGCCATCATAAAGTACGTATTCACTGATGGTGGGGGGGGGGGGGGGTTATAAACAATTTACGAAAGTTTGCTATGCTCCTTCTTTATTCTATTGCGCGCAACATCGGGGTGTGGGGCAATCTTTCGGCGTTCATACTGTAAGGAAGGGCCCTTGGATGTAAATATAGGATGTGAGAACTAATCCTCAGACACACATGGAGTTGTGATAAGCATTGAACTCGGCTCCCATTGCCTGCCGTCTGTGTGTATCAAGGTGAGATTCGTCGAGTCCGGTGTCGGCCGTCTCAGTCTGTGAATGTGAGAGGTAGGAGGGACGTGGCCCTGTGTCGGTCGTCTCAGTCTGTGAATGTGAGAGGGTAGGAGGGACGTGGCCCTGTGTCGGCCGTCTCAGTCTGTGAATGTGAGAGGGTAGGAGGGACGTGGCCCTGTGTCGGTCGTCTCAGTCTGTGAATGTGAGAGGGTAGGAGGGACGTGGCCCTGTGTCGGCCGTCTCAGTCTGTGAATGTGAGAGGTAGGAGGGACGTGGCCCTGTGTCGGTCGTCTCAGTCTGTGAATGTGAGAGGGTAGGAGGGACGTGGCCCTGTGTCGGTCGTCTCAGTCTGTGAATGTGAGAGGGTAGGAGGGACGTGGCCCTGTGTCGGTCGTCTCAGTCTGTGAATGTGAGAGGGTAGGAGGGACGTGGCCCTGTGTCGGCCGTCTCAGTCTGTGAATGTGAGAGGGTAGGAGGGACGTGGCCCTGTGTCGGTCGTCTCAGTCTGTGAATGTGAGAGGGTAGGAGGGACATGGCCGTGTGTCGGCCGTCTCAGTCTGTGAATGTGAGAGGGTAGGAGGGACGTGGCCCTGTGTCGGTCGTCTCAGTCTGTGAATATGAGAGGGTAGGAGGGACGTGGCCCTGTGTCGGCCGTCTCAGTCTGTGAATATGAGAGGGTAGGAGGGACTTGGCCCTGTGTCGGTCGTCTCAGTCTGTGAATGTGAGAGGGTAGGAGGGACGTGGCCCTGTGTCGGCCGTCTCAGTCTGTGAATGTGAGAGGGTAGGAGGGACGTGGCCCTGTGTCGGTCGTCTCAGTCTGTGAATGTGAGAGGGTAGGAGGGACGTGGCCCTGTGTCAGCCGTCTCAGTCTGTGAATGTGAGAGGGTAGGAGGGACGTGGCCCTGTGTCGGTCGTCTCAGTCTGTGAATGTGAGAGGTAGGAGGGACGTGGCCCTGTGTCGGCCGTCTCAGTCTGTGAATGTGAGAGGGTAGGAGGGACGTGGCCCTGTGTCGGTCGTCTCAGTCTGTGAATGTGAGAGGGTAGGAGGGACGTGGCCCTGTGTCGGTCGTCTCAGTCTGTGAATGTGAGAGGGTAGGAGGGACGTGGCCCTGTGTCGGTCGTCTCAGTCTGTGAATGTGAGAGGGTAGGAGGGACGTGGCCCTGTGTCGGTCGTCTCAGTCTGTGAATGTGAGAGGGTAGGAGGGACGTGGCCCTGTGTCGGCCGTCTCAGTCTGTGAATGTGAGAGGGTAGGAGGGACGTGGCCCTGTGTCGGCCGTCTCAGTCTGTGAATGTGAGAGGTAGGAGGGACGTGGCCCTGTGTCGGCCGTCTCAGTCTGTGAATGTGAGAGGGTAGGAGGGACACGGCCCTGTGTCGGTCGTCTCAGTCTGTGAATGTGAGAGGGTAGGAGGGACGTGGCCCTGTGTCGGTCGTCTCAGTCTGTGAATGTGAGAGGGTAGGAGGGACGTGGCCCTGTGTCGGCCGTCTCAGTCTGTGAATGTGAGAGGGTAAGAGGGACACGGCCCTGTGTCGGTCGTCTCAGTCTGTGAATGTGAGAGGGTAGGAGGGACGCGGCCCTGTGTCGGCCGTCTCAGTCCGTGAATGTGAGAGGGTAGGAGGGACGTGGCCCTGTGTCGGTCGTCTCAGTCTGTGAATGTGAGAGGGTAGGAGGGACGTGGCCCTGTGTCGGTCGTCTCAGTCTGTGAATGTGAGAGGGTAGGAGGGACGTGGCCCTGTGTCGGCCGTCTCAGTCTGTGAATGTGAGAGGGTAGGAGGGACACGGCCCTGTGTCGGTCGTCTCAGTCTGTGAATGTGAGAGGGTAGGAGGGACGTAGCCCTGTGTCGGTCGTCTCAGTCTGTGAATGTGAGAGGGTAGGAGGGACGTGGCCCTGTGTCGGTCGTCTCAGTCTGTGAATGTGAGAGGGTAGGAGGGACGTGGCCCTGTGTCGGTCGTCTCAGTCTGTGAATGTGAGAGGGTAGGAGGGACGTGGCCGTGTGTCGGTCGTCTCAGTCTGTGAATGTGAGAGGTAGGAGGGACGTGGCCCTGTGTCGGTCGTCTCAGTCTGTGAATGTGAGAGGGTAGGAGGGACGTGGCCCTGTGTCGGCCGTCTCAGTCTGTGAATGTGAGAGGGTAGGAGGGACGTGGCCCTGTGTCGGCCGTCTCAGTCTGTGAATGTGAGAGGGTAGGAGGGACGTGGCCCTGTGTCGGTCGTCTCAGTCTGTGAATGTGAGAGGGTAGGAGGGACGTGGCCCTGTGTCGGTCGTCTCAGTCTGTGAATGTGAGAGGTAGGAGGGACGTGGCCCTGTGTCGGCCGTCTCAGTCTGTGAATGTGAGAGGGTAGGAGGGACGTGGCCGTGTGTCGGTCGTCTCAGTCTGTGAATGTGAGAGGGTAGGAGGGACGTGGCCCTGTGTCGGTCGTCTCAGTCTGTGAATGTGAGAGGGTAGGAGGGACGTGGCCGTGTGTCGGTCGTCTCAGTCTGTGAATGTGAGAGGGTAGGAGGGACGTGGCCCTGTGTCGGTCGTCTCAGTCTGTGAATGTGAGAGGGTAGGAGGGACGTGGCCCTGTGTCGGTCGTCTCAGTCTGTGAATGTGAGAGGGTAGGAGGGACGTGGCCCTGTGTCGGTCGTCTCAGTCTGTGAATGTGAGAGGGTAGGAGGGACGTGGCCGTGTGTCGGTCGTCTCAGTCTGTGAATGTGAGAGGGTAGGAGGGACGTGGCCCTGTGTCGGTCGTCTCAGTCTGTGAATGTGAGAGGGTAGGAGGGACGTGGCCCTGTGTCGGCCGTCTCAGTCTGTGAATGTGAGAGGGTAGGAGGGACGTGGCCCTGTGTCGGCCGTCTCAGTCTGTGAATGTGAGAGGGTAGGAGGGACGTGGCCCTGTGTCGGCCGTCTCAGTCTGTGAATGTGAGAGGGTAGGAGGGACGTGGCCCTGTGTCGGTCGTCTCAGTCTGTGAATGTGAGAGGGTAGGAGGGACGTGGCCCTGTGTCGGTCGTCTCAGTCTGTGAATGTGAGAGGGTAGGAGGGACGTGGCCCTGTGTCGGCCGTCTCAGTCTGTGAATGTGAGAGGGTAGGAGGGACGTGGCCCTGTGTCGGCCGTCTCAGTCTGTGAATGTGAGAGGGTAGGAGGGACGTGGCCCTGTGTCGGTCGTCTCAGTCTGTGAATATGAGAGGGTAGGAGGGACGTGGCCCTGTGTCGGTCGTCTCAGTCTGTGAATGTGAGAGGGTAGGAGGGACGTGGCCCTGTGTCGGCTGTCTCAGGGGTATGAATGTGAGAGGGTAGGAGGGACGTGGCCCTGTGTCGGTCGTCTCAGTCTGTGAATGTGAGAGGTAGGAGGGACGTGGCCCTGTGTCGCCGTCTCAGTCTGTGAATGTGAGAGGGTAGGAGGGACGTGGCCCTGTGTCGGCCGTCTTAGTCTGTGAATGTGACAGGGTAGGAGGGACGTGGCCCTGTGTCGGCCGTCTCAGGGGTATGAATGTGAGAGGGTAGGAGGGACGTGGCCCTGTGTCGGTCGTCTCAGTCTGTGAATGTGAGAGGTAGGAGGGACGTGGCCCTGTGTCGGTCGTCTCAGTCTGTGAATGTGAGAGGGTAGGAGGGACGTGGCCCTGTGTCGGCCGTCTCAGTCTGTGAATGTGAGAGGGTAGGAGGGACGTGGCCCTGTGTCGGTCGTCTCAGTCTGTGAATGTGAGAGGGTAGGAGGGACGTGGCCCTGTGTCGGCCGTCTCAGTCTGTGAATATGAGAGGGTAGGAGGGACGTGGCCCTGTGTCGGCCGTCTCAGTCTGTGAATGTGAGAGGGTAGGAGGGACGTGGCCGTGTGTCGGCCGTCTCAGTCTGTGAATGTGAGAGGGTAGGAGGGACGTGGCCCTGTGTCGGCCGTCTCAGTCTGTGAATGTGAGAGGGTAGGAGGGACGTGGCCCTGTGTCGGCCGTCTCAGTCTGTGAATGTGAGAGGTAGGAGGGACGTGGCCCTGTGTCGGTCGTCTCAGTCTGTGAATGTGAGAGGGTAGGAGGGACGTGGCCCTGTGTCGGTCGTCTCAGTCTGTGAATGTGAGAGGTAGGAGGGACGTGGCCCTGTGTCGGTCGTCTCAGTCTGTGAATGTGAGAGGGTAGGAGGGACGTGGCCCTGTGTCGGCCATCTCAGTCTGTGAATGTGAGAGGGTAGGAGGGACGTGGCCCTGTGTCGGTCGTCTCAGTCTGTGAATGTGAGAGGTAGGAGGGACGTGGCCGTGTGGAGGTCGTCTCAGTCTGTGAATGTGAGAGGGTAGGAGGGACGCGGCCCTGTGTCGGCCGTCTCAGTCTGTGAATGTGAGAGGGTAGGAGGGACGTGGCCCTGTGTCGGTCGTCTCAGTCTGTGAATGTGAGAGGTAGGAGGGACGTGGCCCTGTGTCGGTCGTCTCAGTCTGTGAATGTGAGAGGTAGGAGGGACGTGGCCGTGTGGAGGTCGTCTCAGTCTGTGAATGTGAGAGGGTAGGAGGGACGCGGCCCTGTGTCGGCCGTCTCAGTCTGTGAATGTGAGAGGGTAGGAGGGACGTGGCCCTGTGTCGGTCGTCTCAGTCTGTGAATGTGAGAGGGTAGGAGGGACGTGGCCCTGTGTCGGTCGTCTCAGTCTGTGAATGTGAGAGGTAGGAGGGACGTGGCCCTGTGTCGGTCGTCTCAGTCTGTGAATGTGAGAGGGTAGGAGGGACGTGGCCCTGTGTCGGCCGTCTCAGTCTGTGAATGTGAGAGGGTAGGAGGGACGTGGCCCTGTGTCGGTCGTCTCAGTCTGTGAATGTGAGAGGTAGGAGGGACGTGGCCGTGTGGAGGTCGTCTCAGTCTGTGAATGTGAGAGGGTAGGAGGGACGCGGCCCTGTGTCGGCCGTCTCAGTCTGTGAATGTGAGAGGGTAGGAGGGACGTGGCCCTGTGTCGGTCGTCTCAGTCTGTGAATGTGAGAGGGTAGGAGGGACGTGGCCCTGTGTCGGCCGTCTCAGTCTGTGAATGTGAGAGGGTAGGAGGGACGTGGCCCTGTGTCGGCCGTCTCAGTCTGTGAATGTGAGAGGGTAGGAGGGACGTGGCCCTGTGTCGGTCGTCTCAGTCTGTGAATGTGAGAGGGTAGGAGGGACACGGCCCTGTGTCGGCCGTCTCAGTCTGTGAATGTGAGAGGGTAGGAGGGACACGGCCCTGTGTCGGCCGTCTCAGTCTGTGAATGTGAGAGGGTAGGAGGGACGTGGCCCTGTGTCGGTTGTCTCAGTCTGTGAATGTGAGAGGTAGGAGGGACGTGGCCCTGTGTCGGCCGTCTCAGTCTGTGAATGTGAGAGGGTAGGAGGGACGTGGCCCTGTGTCGGTCGTCTCAGTCTGTGAATGTGAGAGGGTAGGAGGGACGTGGCCCTGTGTCGGTCGTCTCAGTCTGTGAATGTGAGAGGGTAGGAGGGACGTGGCCCTGTGTCGGTCGTCTCAGTCTGTGAATGTGAGAGGGTAGGAGGGACGTGGCCCTGTGTCGGTCGTCTCAGTCTGTGAATGTGAGAGGGTAGGAGGGACGTGGCCCTGTGTCGGCCGTCTCAGTCTGTAAATGTGAGAGGTAGGAGGGACGTGGCCGTGTGTCGGTCGTCTCAGTCTGTGAATGTGAGAGGGTAGGAGGGACGTGGCCCTGTGACGGTCGTCTCAGTCTGTGAATGTGAGAGGGTAGGAGGGACACGGCCCTGTGTCGGTCGTCTCAGTCTGTGAATGTGAGAGGGTAGGAGGGACGTGGCCCTGTGTCGGCCGTCTCAGTCTGTGAATGTGAGAGGTAGGAGGGACGTGGCCGTGTGTCGGTCGTCTCAGTCTGTGAATGTGAGAGGGTAGGAGGGACGTGGCCCTGTGTCGGTCGTCTCAGTCTGTGAATGTGAGAGGGTAGGAGGGACGTGGCCCTGTGTCGGTCGTCTCAGTCTGTGAATGTGAGAGGGTAGGAGGGACGTGGCCCTGTGTCGGTCGTCTCAGTCTGTGAATGTGAGAGGGTAGGAGGGACACGGCCCTGTGTCGGTCGTCTCAGTCTGTGAATGTGAGAGGGTAGGAGGGACGTGGCCCTGTGTCGGCCGTCTCAGTCTGTGAATGTGAGAGGGTAGGAGTGACGTGGCCCTGTGTCGGCCGTCTCAGTCTGTGAATGTGAGAGGGTAGGAGGGACACGGCCCTGTGTCGGCCGTCTCAGTCTGTGAATGTGAGAGGGTAGGAGGGACGTGGCCCTGTGTCGGTCGTCTCAGTCTGTGAATGTGAGAGGGTAGGAGGGACGTGGCCCTGTGTCGGTCGTCTCAGTCTGTGAATGTGAGAGGGTAGGAGGGACGTGGCCCTGTGTCGGTCGTCTCAGTCTGTGAATGTGAGAGGGTAGGAGGGACGTGGCCCTGTGTCGGTCGTCTCAGTCTGTGAATGTGAGAGGGTAGGAGGGACGTGGCCCTGTGTCGGTCGTCTCAGTCTGTGAATGTGAGAGGTAGGAGGGACGTGGCCCTGTGTCGGCCGTCTCAGTCTGTGAATGTGAGAGGGTAGGAGGGACGTGGCCCTGTGTCGGCCGTCTCAGTCTGTGAATGTGAGAGGGTAGGAGGGACGTGGCCCTGTGTCGGTCGTCTCAGTCTGTGAATGTGAGAGGGTAGGAGGGACGTGGCCCTGTGTCGGCCGTCTCAGTCTGTGAATGTGAGAGGGTAGGAGGGACGTGGCCCTGTGTCGGCCGTCTCAGTCTGTGAATGTGAGAGGGTAGGAGGGACGTGGCCCTGTGTCGGTCGTCTCAGTCTGTGAATGTGAGAGGGTAGGAGGGACGTGGCCCTGTGTCGGCCGTCTCAGTCTGTGAATGTGAGAGGGTAGGAGGGACGTGGCCCTGTGTCGGCCGTCTCAGTCTGTGAATGTGAGAGGGTAGGAGGGACGTGGCCCTGTGTCGGTCGTCTCAGTCTGTGAATGTGAGAGGGTAGGAGGGACGTGGCCCTGTGTCGGTCGTCTCAGTCTGTGAATGTGAGAGGGTAGGAGGGACGTGGCCATGTGTCGGTCGTCTCAGTCTGTGAATGTGAGAGGTAGGAGGGACGTGGCCCTGTGTCGGCCGTCTCAGTCTGTGAATGTGAGAGGGTAGGAGGGACGTGGCCCTGTGTCGGTCGTCTCAGTCTGTGAATGTGAGAGGGTAGGAGGGACGTGGCCGTGTGTCGGTCGTCTCAGTCTGTGAATGTGAGAGGGTAGGAGGGACGTGGCCCTGTGTCGGCCGTCTCAGTCTGTGAATGTGAGAGGGTAGGAGGGACACGGCCGTGTGTCGGTCGTCTCAGTCTGTGAATGTGAGAGGGTAGGAGGGACGTGGCCCTGTGTCGGCTGTCTCAGTCTGTGAATGTGAGAGGGTAGGAGGGACGTGGCCCTGTGTCGGCCGTCTCAGGGGTATGAATGTGAGAGGGTAGGAGGGACGTGGCCCTGTGTCGGTCGTCTCAGTCTGTGAATGTGAGAGGGTAGGAGGGACGTGGCCCTGTGTCGGTCGTCTCAGTCTGTGAATGTGAGAGGGTAGGAGGGACGTGGCCGTGTGTCGGTCGTCTCAGGGGTATGAATGTGAGAGGGTAGGAGGGACGTGGCCCTGTGTCGGTCGTCTCAGTCTGTGAATGTGAGAGGGTAGGAGGGACGTGGCCCTGTGTCGGCCGTCTCAGTCTGTGAATGTGAGAGGGTAGGAGGGACGTGGCCCTGTGTCGGCCGTCTCAGTCTGTGAATGTGAGAGGGTAGGAGGGACGTGGCCCTGTGTCGGCCGTCTCAGTCTGTGAATGTGAGAGGGTAGGAGGGACGTGGCCCTGTGTCGGCCGTCTCAGGGGTATGAATGTGAGAGGGTAGGAGGGACGTGGCCCTGTGTCGGTCGTCTCAGTCTGTGAATGTGAGAGGGTAGGAGGGACGTGGCCCTGTGTCGGTCGTCTCAGTCTGTGAATGTGAGAGGGTAGGAGGGACGTGGCTGTGTGTCGGTCGTCTCAGGGGTATGAATGTGAGAGGGTAGGAGGGACGTGGCCCTGTGTCGGTCGTCTCAGTCTGTGAATGTGAGAGGGTAGGAGGGACGTGGCCCTGTGTCGGCCGTCTCAGTCTGTGAATGTGAGAGGGTAGGAGGGACGTGGCCCTGTGTCGGCCGTCTCAGTCTGTGAATGTGAGAGGGTAGGAGGGACGTGGCCCTGTGTCGGCCGTCTCAGTCTGTGAATATGAGAGGGTAGGAGGGACGTGGCCCTGTGTCGGTCGTCTCAGTCTGTGAATGTGAGAGGGTAGGAGGGACGTGGCCCTGTGTCGGTCGTCTCAGTCTGTGAATGTGAGAGGGTAGGAGGGACGTGGCCCTGTGTCGGTCGTCTCAGTCTGTGAATGTGAGAGGGTAGGAGGGACGTGGCCCTGTGTCGGTCGTCTCAGTCTGTGAATGTGAGAGGGTAGGAGGGACGTGGCCCTGTGTCGGTCGTCTCAGTCTGTTAATGTGAGAGGGTAGGAGGGACATGGCCGTGTGTCGGCCGTCTCAGTCTGTGAATGTGAGAGGGTAGGAGGGACGTGGCCCTGTGTCGGCCGTCTCAGTCTGTGAATGTGAGAGGTAGGAGGGACGTGGCCCTGTGTCGGTCGTCTCAGTCTGTGAATGTGAGAGGGTAGGAGGGACGTGGCCCTGTGTCGGCCGTCTCAGTCTGTGAATGTGAGAGGGTAGGAGGGACGTGGCCCTGTGTCGGTCGTCTCAGTCTGTGAATGTGAGAGGTAGGAGGGACGTGGCCCTGTGTCGGTCGTCTCAGTCTGTGAATGTGAGAGGGTAGGAGGGACGTGGCCCTGTGTCGGTCGTCTCAGTCTGTGAATGTGAGAGGGTAGGAGGGACGTGGCCCTGTGTCGGTCGTCTCAGTCTGTGAATGTGAGAGGGTAGGAGGGACGTGGCCCTGTGTCGGCCGTCTCAGTCTGTGAATGTGAGAGGGTAGGAGGGACGTGGCCCTGTGTCGGTCGTCTCAGTCTGTGAATGTGAGAGGGTAGGAGGGACATGGCCGTGTGTCGGCCGTCTCAGTCTGTGAATGTGAGAGGGTAGGAGGGACGTGGCCCTGTGTCGGCCGTCTCAGTCTGTGAATGTGAGAGGGTAGGAGGGACGTGGCCCTGTGTCGGTCGTCTCAGTCTGTGAATGTGAGAGGGTAGGAGGGACGTGGCCCTGTGTCGGCCGTCTCAGTCTGTGAATGTGAGAGGACGTCAGAGACCCGCACACTCCTGTGTGGACCTTCTCCGGTGACCTTCACATCACAGAGACGGGAACACGGGGGGGAGAGTGCGAGGAGCACAGATAACTGTCACTGGAACACGGGGGGGGAGAGTGTGAGGTCCGCCGATGATTGTCACCGGAGTGAATAGAGAAGCAGCTCACAGGAGACGGCGACGGGTGAGGGGTGTTTAAAGGACTCTCTGAGAACTCTATGTCGGGGGGAGTAGGGAGGGGGAGAATGTACTTTAGAAATGTGAGAAGACTTCAAGCGGGGTGACAGAGCGCTGTGAGAGGTAGACGACTGTATCATCACTTTGTGAGGGTGGAGGACAGAGACAGGGGCGGGACGGTGGAGGAAGGAAGGGCGGACTGGGAAGCCAGTGGTGGCGAACTGGGGGTGGGAGTGGGTAGCAGGTAGTCAAGGGTGGGTAGCAGGTAGTGGGATTCGGTACTAGGGAGCCACGGGTGGGTAGCCTGCAGTAAGAGAGAGTAGAACGCATAAATAGGAGTGGGTGAAGGGAGCCGGAGGTGGGTAGCAAGCAGTGGGAGTAGATAGCAGGGACCCGGGGGTGGGTAGACAGTAGAAGGATTGGGTTGCAGGGAGGCTGGGGTGGGTAGCCAATAGAAGGAGTGGGTAGCAGGGAGAGAGGTGTAAGAAAACCAGCAGTTGGAGTGGGTAGTAGAAGGCCAGGGTTGTGTTAGAAGACCAGCAGTAGGAGTGGATAGCCAGAGGTGGGGAGCTGGGAATAGCAGGGAGCCAAGGATTGGCAGCTGGTTGTGGCACTGGGTAGCAGGGAGCTAGGAGTGGGTAGCCGGCAGTAGGAGTGGTTAATAGGGAACCAGTAGTGTGAAGCCAGGAGTGGCAGTGGGTAGCAGGTATTCAGGGGTGGGTAGCAGCTGAAGGGGATGGGGAGCAGGCAGTGGAAGTTGTCAGCAGTGGGTCAAGGGTAGGGAGCGGGCAGTGGGAGTGGGTAGCAGGGAACTTTGGGCGGGTGTAGCAGGCAGTGGGAGTTTGTAGCAGAGAACCGAGATGGGTTGCCAGTAGAAGGAGTGGGTAGAGGGAACTTGGGGCGGGTAGCCAGCAGTGGGAGTGGGTAGCAGGGAGCCGGGGGGGGGGGGTAGGTATCTAGCAGTGACAGTGGGTAGCAGAGAACCAGGGGTGGGCAGCCGGGAGCTTATACCTGGGTGCAGGGGCTTAGGCTGGTGTAGAGGCAGACCGGGTACCGGGAGACAGACGCCCGCGTTGAGAGGGAGACGCGCTGATTGGCAGCGTGCCAAGTCACGGACGGCAGACGACAATTGACTGAGCAGACGACATTCCTGACGCTCGCAGGACGCTCTCACCCTTCAACCCCTCCCCCCCTCCAACCTCCCCCTAAAAAAACTAACAAGAAACGGGACCGCAGACATCTCAAAGAAACCCCTAAGTCACCTCCCATCCTCACGACACCCCAACCCTCTCACCCACCCTGACACACCTTTACACACCCTTACATAAACCCTTACAATCCTGCCTCAAACACCCCCACACCCCCTTACATACTCTCTCGCACCAATGCACACCCTTACATGCCTGGCGTTGTAGTTCTAGAGGCTAAATTTAAAAAACAAGAGTTATTTTCACAAAATTCATTTCTGCATTTCCTCTATACCTTTAGAAATAGTATTGCGTACCCGTATGTTGTTAATGCCTGAACGTGCTGAGCTGCCGACACACTACGATATGCATCGCAACACTCTACGGTACACTACAAAAAGCGTCGCGACACTCTACGACACACTACGATATGCATAGCGACACTCTACGACACACTACGATATGTATCGCGACACTCTAAGACACACTACAAAAAGTGTTGCGCCACTCTACGACACACTACAATAAGTGTTGGAGACACTCCACAACACTCTACGATAAGCGTTGTGACACACTACAACAAACTACGATAAGCGTTGCGACACTCTATGTCACACTACAATAAGTGTTGCGACACACTAGGATACACTACGATAAGGGTCACAACACACTACAACAAATGTTGCAACCCTCTATGACACACTATGCCGTAAGCTTCGAGACACACTAGAACACACTACAATTAGCGTTATAACACTCTAAGACACACTAAGATAAGCATCGCGACACACCACGACACACAACGATAAATGTTGTGACACTCTACGACACACTACGATATGCGTTATAACACTCTACGACACACTAAGATAAGCATCGCGACACACTACGACACACTACCACAAGTGTCGCAACACTCTACGACACACTTCAATAAGTGTCATGACACAGAATTTGTCAACCTTCCGACACAATGATGCAGGAATTTTGATTCATAGTCATGTCTTATCCACATCGAAGTATGTCGCAAGCAGTGAGTGCCCGGCTTTAGTATCAGATCTGTTATCTTGTCGAATGAGATTTGTAGCCACAGAGAAAATAGTCCACCTGAATAGCACCATATGGCGTAAGGATACACTGAACGGGGCAGTTATTTGCCCATGCTGCCTATATTGCTCTCACCCATCCATGTCCAATCCTCACAAGAAGCCAAAATCTACTCTAGACAAGGCTCGAAAAGAAAACTAAAACTCCTACAGGATCCAATAAGCTGCTCAAACCAATACCACTAAGTGTGAGCGTTTTTTTTTTATCTGGTCGGACGTCAGAATGGGGCCGAGCGGTTCCGCTAGGACCCCTCTGACAGCTCTATTTGGACGTTCTAAGTGATAGCTTCTAAATCTAGTTTCCTTGTCGCTCTGTGTACTTGCTTCTGATTGGCTGAGACAAGCCTCACTCTCCAAGCGGGAGGTTAGTGAGCGTAGATAACACTGTGATGTCAGGGGGGAGAGCTCTTAACACATCTCATGGGAGTGGATATATGAGTACCTTCCCATAATCCCTCACCTGCCTATATTGTTGACATTGATAGACGTTTCTACAGTCTAATCCAGTTAACAGGGGCACCCTCAGTCCCAGGACAAAAGTCCTTGTATTCAGTTTTAGTATGTGAGAATAAGAAATGATAGGAAATCATGAAGTCTAATTGTAATAAATGTGAAATTGTAGAAATTATTAAATTAAAAATAGCAAAGGTTGAATTTTCAAATCAAACCTCTCTGCCTCAAGAGATTCCCCAAATAATTTTTAGACAATTTTTGTTTAAAACGAATGATAATACTAAATAAACGAATGCCCACCTTTTTAAAATATAGGAAAACTTATCAAAATGTTTGTCTAAAGAACTGACAGTTTTCACCGTAACCCCAAGCTAATGCACGGGGAACCAGCGTAAAATAATTAACTAGTTTTGGTCAGGTACCAGCTCAATGCAGTCCCACAATGCACTAGAAAGATGGCGGCCGACAATGGGCCTCATATGTGAGTACATGGATAGGCGAGGCTTGCGGGCTACCTGAGCGGGGCCCTATTCTCAGAAACCTTTACCGTCTGGAAGGACTGCTCTCCAGTGCTCTATACTTACAGAGTAGGTCGCCCTGGTCTGAAAGGTCACCTCTCCGCACATCTGTGCCTCCATTATCAGAGATCGACAGCAGAGCGAAACGTCGCCATCTTGTCTGATTCTCCAGCCAGCTTTTATGTCTTTCCTCCTGTTCTGTATGATGCATCTTCTGTCAATGAAATCAGGTTTCCCGCCAAAGTATTGGTTATAAAACCAAGCATACGACATTCACAAATCACGTTTCCCGCCAAAAGTCAGATTATAAAACCGAGCAGACGTCATTCACAAATCAGGTTTCCAACCTGGGGATAAGTTTTGAAACCAAGCAGATGACAAGCACTAATCAGGGGCCTGCTTAATAATCTAGGGCCTATATTAAGACCCTTTTCTGTATGCCATAGAGACCCAGGGACGATGTGGGTTAACTTTATTCAACACATATGGACGACCTTATGGACGACTAATACTGTCTAAAATATCATTAACTTACATACTTAAATATCAATAAACAATGCCCTAAGTATGAAGTATAGAAAAGGGTACGATCGTGTACGATCCTAGATCATCAAACGGGCCCGAGGTTTTTACACCTTGGCACAGATTATAAAACCAGACAGGCCACAAGCAGACATCAAGTGTCCGGCCTAAGGTGAGATATTCAGAAATCCGGTTTCAGGCGTGCGGAACAAGAGAACACAGCACACAGCGAAACCCTATAAGGCAGGTAATATTCCCTGAGCGCCGCAAGTCTGCCCCCAAGTAGGTGTTCTTCACTACTGTTTCTTCACTTGCTTGAAAAAGCAAGCAAGTGCTAATAGGCCACCATCACTGCTCTAGCCTTTCACACATATGTATATGTCTTCCATGTCTTGGCAAACATGTCTTGGACTATATCCTTAAGGTTTGGCGTCCACCTACTACGATATGGCTCCGATATGGTCTACGATGCACCTCCTGATAAATAATCAAAATCGCGTCGGAAGGTTACCTAATATCGGGGCAGTTGACCACATTTCTGCGATTAGACACCGATAAAAACCCCATACAATGCGTGGTGGATTGGCTTGTCTAGACATATGTCTACGATTTTGCACCTTCCCGATATGGCACCGATATTGACATTGTGTATCGGTGCCATATCGGGAGGTCTACGATTCTATTGTAGTAGGTGGACGCCGGGCCTAACTCATCTTAACCCGGTATGGGTGAACGGGTCATGGGAAGTGTTTTAATGATTAGACTTGTTCAGGGATTGTCATCCAACTGGTGATGCCATCTCTAAGATTAAAGAAGAAACCAACAAGGTTTGGTCAATATCGTTGTTCTCCACGAGTTTGATGCGGTGTGATATGAACGAGGCGACAGACGAGTGAATATCACGTAGCGTTCAAACGAGAATGACTTCTTTGACCAAAACGAGTTGCTTTCTGTATTTATCTCACCTCTGTACACACTAATATAATAGGCAACACACGGGATATAGACCATGGAGAACGGATTGCAATACTCATATGGGCATGGAGAACGAGTTCCCAATGTTAAGCCTATGGATATTTATTCCAGGGTTGAGATAAACTAATGTCAGCCACCTGGTCACTGCCTCAAGACTCAGATTTCCTCTCTACCCTAGACAGCACTGTTGCAAAACATTTCTCGAAACCGCACAAAATAATATCATTTATCACAATAATATTATGTCACGTTCGCCAAAAGATTAAAAATATTGCATTATTTCAGCTCCCATATTACAGACGTAATGCGGTTGTAGCGATCATTGTTCCTGGGTTATTTAACGGACAGTAACTTCAAAATCCAATTTCACCTCAGATGATATCTGAAGGATTCATTTCCAGAATCATCGAATATGATCGTATAAATATTTCTAAAGCTGAATGACTGTTCACCATAAACCATATATGAAGCCCTGTCTCGAATATCTCCTTCTCTCGTGGAAATCTGTCATAAAAGATAACGATATTTCCTGAGTACTGACTGACCGGGAATCATTTTACATTGAGAAATCGGGAATACTTGAGATTGACTGAGTGTAAGAAACTCTGTTTAAGAGATTTTAATGTCAGTGAGAGCCTCCTAAACTTTCCTACCATGGGAGGTTTTCTTTCTAAGTGTCTATTTGAGTATCACATTTATGTCATTTAAATCATGCTGTGTATCAACATAATCTACTTTTACACCCATCAGAAAATTGTAACTTCACATACTACTCACATAACATTGCCTGATACAGACGTACTTGCGTATACTACTTGTACTGGCATACAGAATTTTATATGCCACTAGTGGCATACAGAATTATTATCGCGTTATATTCCAAAATCGGGGAGACGGGGTAGGATAGAATCAAAACCTGATTTTTTTTAATCTGGGCCACCGCATGCAACTCCTGGAGTTTTGGCTCTGGACTTCACTCGGCTTCACCTCATGAAGTCACTATGCCAAACTCCAGTCGTGGCATACGGTGGCCAATATTAAAACTCATCCAGTTTTACGATAGTACCTCACACTCCACTCACACAACACACATTGCCTGATACAGATACACGTAGACTACTTGTACCTCACATTTCACACACTACTCACACAACACACATTGCCTGATATAGATACACGTACACTACTTGTACCTCACATTTCACACACCACTCACACAACACACATTGCCTGATACAGGATACACGTAGACTACTTGTATCTCACACTCACATTACACACACCACTCACACAACACACATTGCCTGATACAGATACACGTACACTACTTGTACCTCACACTCACATTTCACACACCACTCACACAACACCCATTGCCTGATACAGGATACACGTAGACTACTTGTATCTCACACTCACATTTCACACACCACTCACACAACACACATTGCCTGATACAGATACACGTAGACTACTAGTACCTCACACTCACATTTCACACACCACTCACACAACACACATTGCCTGATACAGATACACGTAGACTACTTGTATCTCACACTCACATTTCACACACCACTCACACAACACACATTGCCTGATACAGATACACGTAGACTACTTGTATCTCACACTCACATTTCACACACCACTCACACAACACACATTGCCTGATACAGATACATGTAGACTACTTGTATCTCACATTTCACACACCACTCACACAACACACATTGCCTGATACAAACACACGTAGACTACTTGTACCTCACACTCACATTTCACACACCACTCACACAACACACATTGCCTATTACAGATACACGCGAATACTTGTACCTCACATTTCACACACCACTCACACAACACACATTGCCTGATATAGATACACGTACACTACTTGTACCTCACACTCACATTTCACACACCACTCACACAACACACATTGCCTGATACAGATACACGCGACTACTTGTACCTCACACTCACATTTCACACACCACTCACACAACACACATTGCCTGATACAGATACACGTAGACTACTTGTACCTCACACTCACATTTCACATACTACTCACACAACACACATTGCCTGATACAGATACATATAGACTACTTGTACCTCACATTTCACACACCACTCACACAACACACATTGCCTGATACAGATACACGTACACTACTTGTACCTCACACTCACATTTCAGACACTACTCACACATCACACGTTACCTGATGCAAACCGACTTTCGTATACTACTTATTCTGAAATGAAGTTTTTTTGTTTGTTTTTTAGTTCAGTTCTTTATTATATACTATAAAGATGTACATGTTCACGTTTCCTGAGAAGCATCTTGATACAATAGAGAGGCATAGACCTCAGCCCAATCTGGGGCTGCTGTTCTTGGTCCTGCCAAATAGGGTACTTTAACATTATCAATATTCAGATCTATATATGGTTATCCTAAACATGATTCATCCATCCATCAAATCGGATGAAACGTCCTGCTGTAGTAAACAGTAGAACCCCGCCTCAGCCCACACCCCGCCTCAGCGCACACCCCGCCTCAGCCCACACCCCGCCTCAGCCCACACCCCGCCTCACGGGACACCCCCCTCAGCCCACACCCCGCCTCAGCCCACACCCCGCCTCACGGGACACCCCGCCTCAGTAGAACCCCGCCTCAGCCCACACCCCGCCTCAGCCCACACCCCGCCTCAGCCCACACCCCGCCTCAGCCCACACCCCGCCTCAGGGGACACCCCCCTCAGCCCACACCCCGCCTCAGCGCACACCCCGCCTCAGACTACTCAGACCCGAGAACACAAACACGTTGTTTCCCGCCATTCTCGCCTCGTGCGCAGAATTCGCGCGCTTTTCTCTCTCATTTAGCAGACGACATTTTAAGAGGTTACTTCAGTCGGGAGGCGGGAAAATCCGGGTCCGGTTCCTGCCGCCGCCGACTGGGAATTAATCAGGCGAGAGCAGAACCCCCCTCCCCTCCCCCCCCTCCCCTCCTCCCCCCGTGGAGCATGTAGGGAGGTGGGTTTTAATCTCACACAGCAGCCACAAAACCCTCTCATGTAGGGAGCTTTATCTCACCCCTGGTACAAGTTTAGCCATAGGAATAACATTAAAAAGAAATACTCAACGATCACCCTGGTAAAGTAACAATACTATGCCAGGGCCGTGGCGTAGTGAATTTGAGATGACCTCATATGAATTTATGAAAGTATATTCAAATAATTCCGAAATTGTGACAATGTTCAATGCCATAGAAAGGGGTGAGATGAATCCAGAATCATAAGATAGACAAGACTCCACTTGTTTGGTTGTGCCATAGTCGTCACTCGGATTCGCCCTGATAACTCCAAACTCGTGGAGTATTGTCTATTTATACGATTCTCGATGCAGTTCTATATAAAGGTTTTTAATCTCACACAACAGCCAGAAAACCCTCTCATGTACGGAGCAAGGTTTTTAATCTCACACAATAGACGGAAAACCCTCTGGTGTACGGATATGTATATATTATGTATAGATTATGCAATGAGGCCATCACCAACTGACTTGGTCAACGGGGGTTGAAATCGTCGGTAAAGCCCAATGCCCATCTACCGATTTCGGAACATTCATGTACCTTTGTCGGCGACAAACATTTGTCTCAGCCGAGGCATCCTAACGCAGTCGGCAGTAGTCGGTAGATGTAGGACAGCTAGGCAAGGACCAGCCAACGATTAGTAGACAGATTTGCTTAGGACTAATATCCACCAACCCCATCTCCTCAATGTCCGCAGAACGAGCGAATACTTACGTAATTTGCCTGCGACAAGTTCACCGACTCCTATACAATTTGCAAACTAATCGCTCAACCCTGAATTGGTAGATGGGCATCAGGCTTTAGTGGACAATTAACAGTTCTGTCGGTATGAACCTGTCAAATGCGTCAGAAGATGCAGTGAATACAAAGTACTCTCACCGATTTTCAGAGACCGACGTGCAGTCGTTGGCCACCACCAACCGAGTTTTAGGAGAACTCAATTAATCGGTGCTATTTTCGTCGGCCGGTGGAGAATGGCTTTTTATCTCAAAATGTCATTTTCTTAGATACAATTATCATTGAGTTGTTTAGCTGCGGTCAGATTTCAGCTCCCATGTTTTGTTTATTTTTCTACTATACCTTAGCTATCTAACACCTACCTAACTCTCTCCTATGGTTAATTATACGAGGCTTCCACCCTTCTGTTCATTCTTGTACATATATTTCTTAAATATCCTTATATAAAGACAAAAGAAAAAGACACCCCAAACATAACAAAGCGGCAGCAGCAACAGGAAGAAAAGCTCTTCCATGAAATCATTAGCTCTGCGTAAATCATATCATCGACCCATAATGCCCATTCCCGGAAGTGACATCAACAAAATAGATTCCAAATGCAACATTCCCGGATGTAAACATGGAAAAACAGAAATTGACTGGCAGACGACATCACCACTTCCGCTTCCGTCGCAGTTCGGCGGCCGCAGCAGTCATAAAGCAGACTCAACCAGAAACAAGCGGATGTCTTTTGTCACGTGACCTCTCTGTGTCCCCCTGGCGGCTGATTTATGACGGGGTCAGCCCGTTGTAACGGGTTGCTGATTTTAACAGGCTGTGTATCCACTTCCGGTCTGTGATCATCACCATTAGGAAGTATTTCATTTCGCTGACCTTGGGTCGTCTGAAGGTCACACAAATTCTCCCGGCGTCTCACAGGGGGCGCTGACCTCGAGGAAGGCGCGCGCCGCCATTTTGATACCACACGAGGCGACCTCTAGTGGTGATATATGAGTAGGGCATGCCGGGAGTCGGAGAAATGTCGGGGTAGGTGGGAGGAGAGTGAGGGAGAGGGATGTGAGACTGAGGGGAGAGTGAGGGGAGATTGAGGGGAGAGTGAGTGGAGAGTGAGGGGAGAGTTAGGGGAGAGTGAAGAGAGAGTGAAAGGAGAGTGAGGGGAGAGTGAAAGGAGAGTGACAGGAGAGTGAGGGGAGAGTGAAGGGAGAGTGAGGGGAGAGTGAGGGGAGAGTGAGGGGAGAGTGAGGGGAGAGTGAGGGGAGAGTGAGGGGAGAGTGAGGGGAGAGTGAAGGGACAGTGAAAGGAGAGTGAGGGGAGAGTGAAAGGAGAGTGACAGGAGAGTGAGGGGAGAGTGAGGGGAGAGTGAAGGGACAGTGAAAGGAGAGTAAGGGGAGAGTGAGGGGAGAGTGAAGGGACAGTCAAATGAGAGTGAAGGGACAGTGAAAAGGGAGTGAGGGGAGAGTGAGAGGAAAGTCAAGGGAGAGTGAAGGGAAATTGAGATGAGAGTGATAGGAGAGTGAGGTGAAAGTGAAGGGAAAGTAAATTGAGAGTGAATTGAAAGTGAGGTGAGATTAAGAGGAGATTGAAGGGAGAGTAAGGTGAGAGTGAGGGGAGAGTGAGAGCAGGTTGAATGAGATAAGAATGAGAGGAGAGTGAGAGGAGAGGGAGTGTTCACGTCTGAGTGGAAACATGAACGTGAATTACTCCCCCACACATTCCGAACTTATAAAACATTCAGGACATATATATATTTGACAAAGCTCACCATGATATGACCCTGGCTTTTGAGAATGTGTTAAACACCATAAACAAGCCATCTAGTGCCATTGTGTTAGAAGGACAAAAAGCCTAAAAAGCCTCAACGCAACAATTAACTGCAGGGTGACTATAAAACGATCTAAAGTGTCCCTGCTGTCCCATTGCTATGATCGCTATAGTCACCCAACCACCAACCTAGTAATGTAGCCATCTTTATCTCACCCAGACCTAACTTTGTGTAGCAGAGCTAAAATGGGATTCACACGATGAGATTCACGTGTGTACGACCCTAGATTATTGAACGATCCCCAGGTTTGTTGGTATTAAAGGGATGTAGACCTGTGTTTATTGTATGTCTGATAAGTAAGTTTGACAACGTAAAGGTATACTTTAAATATAAGCTGTTTACTTAAAATGACAATTCACACACTTCAAGAAATCAATGCTGACTTACGGTTCAGCAGACTCCGCTTGGAGAGCATCCTCCTCTACACTCTCCCGTCGTGGCGGTGCACTGAGGAGACCTCTGGAGGCTCTCAGATCGCTCGTGACCTTCACAGAGAAAGGTCAGAGGTCAGGCGGGTCTGAAGGTCACCTTCGTCACAGCGAGGCTGGCGGACGTCAAGGTGACCTTGTCACGACTTCCTCCTGAAGGTCGCTGAAGGTCATTATCTGCAGCTGTCAAGAGCTCCGAGTCATCAATTTGTAAAGAGTCCACTTCTATTTCCACGTACCACCTGTTATGGTCGTATTTGCAGATTGAATGTTGGATCCCTATGGTGAACAATGAAGAGGTTTTCGACTCTTTTGAGTCATCCGACAAATGTGACATTTATTGTAGACCACTTGGCACTCAGCCAATTAGCCAGTGCATGCAACCGCTATATAAGCTGAGTCCGCAGCAGGTCGACAGGTTACTTATATGTTCCTCCGCATAGAGTGAACACCTTGGAGCTTCACAGATTGGTAAGGTTTCTCCGGAACCTTTCAGTGGTTGAGTGAAGAAACTGATTCGCCTGGCATTACCTAACACATTCCATGTTAGGGAACCGTGTATACACTAAAGGTATTATAAAGGTCATATACCTAAGAGCTCGGAGTCTGCTTTTGTGTTAGTATTGTTTGATTGTTTGGTTTGATTTTACTTCCAGTCAACCATTATAGGTCCTTTTCAGACTTTCTCAAGGTTCTTTTACACCACAAGGGTGGTGATCGAATCTATGTAATGAATTCAGGTAGAAATCTCACCCCTAACCTTTTACATAGGTGAGAGTTCTTTTACCTCCCACACCACATAGACATGGTATGAGAAGGATGGCCTTTAATATAGCAGTAAATCTACCACTGCTGGGGGTGGGACTCGAACCCACAAAGTCTTACAACCTTGGGGTTACAAGTCCGGTGCTCTAACTAATGACCTAACTCCCCACCCCCTTTGTGTTAATAGCCTTGTTGAGTAGTAGATCCCACATCTCTTTACTCACCAAACACATACCGAACCAACTTATGTGGTTAACCCATAGGGTAGCAACTGTCTCACTCCACCAGAACAGACAAATCTAGTTCTCGGGAAGTGCTGAGTAAGATAGAGAACTGGCGGACTGCTACAGATACATTCATATATATCAGTCTTCAGCAAGCACAGCAGGTGATAGTAGTTTAGGACCAGCACCACTTTATTAAGAGAATGATGGCTCCTAGTTCTTATCACAGTTCTGCAGGGGATAATCCTATCCTGTGTGGCATAACAATGAAGCAGTTACCAAAGAGAGTCAGAGTCACAGGGTCAAGCCCTTATATGGGGGTGTGTGAGTGGCACGAGAAGTGACGTCACTGGTGATTTCACACCTCCAGCGTGGGAATGTTATAGAGATTTCTACAAAACTGGATCGAGAATCATAGTACTAAGAGAAAACGTGGCTACTGAGCCAATTGGGATGGCTGCTTCAGGTCTTCTGTAACATAACGTCCCAACGTTGTAGGTGGAGGGATGTATTTATCTTACAAAAGGCCTGACTCACTACGTTTACTTATCATTATACCAACATGAAAAAACCCATCTTCTTTACTTACGTACTCGTCCACTTACAACCTGTTTACCCAGTGTTGTTGCATATTCATTTCGGGCACAGTGCGCCCGAACATTATTTATACTGCACCCGTAGCAGCCGGTAGTATTTCATAGACATTTGGCCACAGTTATATAATAAATAACAATACTGTAAGAGAGTATTGTTATTTATTATACACTTAATGCAGACTGTCCATACTAAACCTTGGGAGTGTGTGATTAACCTGGCGGAGAGTGGTGGTCATAAACTTTGACCTTCTCAGAACAGAGATTACAGGGAAAACCTTACATGCAATGTAGTCTGCAGTCATTTCGTCTTGTCTTTGAAAACAGAAATTTGCAATAGTAATTAATGAATACATTATAAAATAAAATATCATGTTTGCGACCAGAGACTTACTCAAGCATCCAACCACCCTAATCATGTTTTCGGATAATACAGTATGGCTAACAGTAATACAGATCAAGATGATGTTATGAGGAGTGTCTTATCCGTTACGTAGCTACATACCCCTGACACAAACAGACAGAGACAGACAGACAGAGACAGACAAAGACAGACAGAGACAGACAAAGACAGACAGAGACAGAGGGACAGAGAGACAGAGACAGACAGACAGAGAAAGACAGAGACAGACAGACAGAGACAGACAGACAGAGACAGACAAAGACAGACAGAGACAGACAGAGACAAACAGAGACAGACAGAGACAGACAGACAGAGACAGACAGAGACAGACAGACAGACAGACATACAGACAGAGACAGAGACACTAATTAAACAGCCACCACAATCAAACAGGGGAAGGAATAAGAAAGAAGATCAGCACACCAATACCCCCCCCTCCATAAAAAAATAAGATGAAAATAAAACTACAACACACAACCAGCGTTTAGCCTCAATTAATGAAGCGAGGATGAGAATCAAAAGACAGCGGTGAAAACGGAAGGCGGATTCCGGAAAAAGGCCTTCTCCAAATCTGATTAGGCTGCTGTGAGCTGGGCGGGTGAACGGCGCTTAATCCCGTGATGAGAGGCATGATGCGGAAACACCACCCACCACACAGTCCTCACTCAGTGAGTACAGACACACCACCCACCACCCACACACAGTCCTCACTCAGTGAGTACAGACACACCACACACCACCCACCACACAGTCCTCACTCAGTGAGTACACACACCACCCACCACCCACCACACAGTCCTCACTCAGTGAGTACAGACACACCACCCACCACCCACCACCAACCACACACAGTCCTCACTCAGTGAGTACAGACACACCACCCACCACCCACACAGTCCTCACTCAGTGAGTACAGACACACCACCCACCACCCACACAGTCCTCACTCAGTGAGTACAGACACACCACCCACCACACACACTCCTCACTCAGTGAGTACAGGCACACCACCCACCACCCACCACACCCACACAGTCCTCACTCAGTGAGTACAGACACACCACCTACCATCCACCACACAGTCCTCACTCAGTGAGTACAGGCACACCACCCACCACCCACACACAGTCCTCACCCAGTGAGTACAGGCACACCACCCACCACCCACCACACAGTCCTCACTCAGTGAGTACAGGCACACCACACACCACCCACCACCGCCCACACAGTCCTCACTCAGTGAGTACAGACACACCACCCACCACCCACCACACACCACACAGTCCTCACTCAGTGAGTACAGACACACCACACACCACCCACCACCGCCCACACAGTCCTCACTCAGTGAGTACAGACACACCACCCACCACCCACCACACACCACACAGTCCTCACTCAGTGAGTACAGACACACCACCCGCCACCCACCACCCACACACAGTCCTCACCCAGTGAGTACAGACACACCACCCACCACCCACCACACAGTTCTCACTCAGTGAGTACAGACACACCACCCACCACCCACCACCCACACACAGTCCTCACCCAGTGAGTACAGGCACACCACCCACCACCCACCACCCACACACAGTCCTCACCTAGTGAGTACAGGCACACCACCCACCACCCACCACCCACACACAGTCCTCACCCAGTGAGTACAGACACACCACCCACCACCCACCACCCACACACAGTCCTCACCCAGTGAGTACAGGCACACCACCCACCACCCACCACCCACACACAGTCCTCACCTAGTGAGTACAGGCACACCACCCACCACCCACCACACAGTCCTCACTCAGTGAGTACAGACACACCACCCACCACCCACCACACAGTCCTCACTCAGTGAGTACAGGCACACCACCCACCACCCACCACACAGTCCTCACTCAGTGAGTACAGACACACCACCCACCACCCACCACCCATCACACAGTTCTCACTCAGTGAGTACAGACACACCACCCACCACCCACCACACATAGTCCTCACTCAGTGAGTACAGGCACACCACCCACCACCCACCACACAGTCCTCACTCAGTGAGTACAGACACACCACCCACCACCCACCACACAGTCCTCACCCAGTGAGTACAGACACACCACCCACCACCCACCACACAGTTCTCACTCAGTGAGTACAGACACACCACACACCACCCACCAACCACACAGTCCTCACTCAGTGAGTACAGGCATACCACCCACCACCCACCACAAACAGTCCTCACTCAGTGAGTACAGACACACCACCCACCACCCACCACCCACCACACACCACACACAGTCCTCACTCAGTGAGTACAGGCACACCACCCACCACCCACCACACATTCCTCACTCAGTGAGTACAGACACACCACACACCACCCACCACACACAGTCCTCACTCAGTGAGTACAGACACACCACCCACCACCCACCACACACACACAGTCCTCACTCAGTGAGTACAGACACACCACCCACCACCCACCACACAGTCCTCACTCAGTGAGTACAGACACACACCCCACCACCCACCACACAGTCCTCACTCAGTGAGTACAGGCACACCACCCACCACCCACCACACACCTCCCACACAGTCCTCACTCAGTGAGTACAGACACACCACCCACCACCCACCACACACACACAGTCCTCACTCAGTGAGTACAGACACACCACCCACCACCCACACACAGTCCTCACTCAGTGAGTACAGACACACCACCCACCACCCACCACCCACCACCCACACACAGTCCTCACTCAGTCAGTACAGACACACCACCCACCACCCACCACACACCACACACAGTCCTCACTCAGTGAGTACAGACACACCACACACCACCCACCACACACAGTCCTCACTCAGTGAGTACAGACACACCACACACCACCCACCACACAGTCCTCACTCAGTGAGTACAGACACACCACCCACCACCCACCACACAGTCCTCACTCAGTGAGTACAGGCACACCACACACCACCCACCACACAGTCCTCACTCAGTGAGTACAGACACACCACCCACCACCCACCACACACACAGTCCTCACTCAGTGAGTACAGACACACCACCCACCACCCACCACACACCACACAGTCCTCACTCAGTGAGTACAGACACACCACCCACCACCACCCACACACAGTCCTCACTCAGTCAGTACAGACACACCACCCACCACCCACCACACACCACACACAGTCCTCACTCAGTGAGTACAGACACACCACCCACCACCCACCACACAGTCCTCACTCAGTGAGTACAGGCACACCACCCACCACCCACCACACACACACAGTCCTCACTCAGTGAGTACAGACACACCACCCACCACACACACTCCTCACTCAGTGAGTACAGGCACACCACCCACCACCCACCACACCCACACAGTCCTCACTCAGTGAGTACAGACACACCACCTACCATCCACCACACAGTCCTCAATCAGTGAGTACAGGCACACCACCCACCACCCACACACACAGTCCTCACTCAGTGAGTACAGGCACACCACACACCACCCACCACCGCCCACACAGTCCTCACTCAGTGAGTACAGACACACCACCCACCACCCACCACACACCACACAGTCCTCACTCAGTGAGTACAGACACACCACCCACCACCCACCACACAGTCCTCACTCAGTCAGTACAGACACACCACCCACCACCCACCACACACCACACACAGTCCTCACTCAGTGAGTACAGACACACCACCCACCACCGCCCACACAGTCCTCACTCAGTGAGTACAGACACACCACCCACCACCCACCACACACCACACAGTCCTCACTCAGTGAGTACAGACACACCACCCGCCACCCACCACCCACACACAGTCCTCACCCAGTGAGTACAGACACACCACCCACCACCCACCACACAGTTCTCACTCAGTGAGTACAGACACACCACCCACCACCCACCACCCACACACAGTCCTCACCCAGTGAGTACAGGCACACCACCCACCACCCACCACCCACACACAGTCCTCACCTAGTGAGTACAGGCACACCACCCACCACCCACCACACAGTCCTCACTCAGTGAGTACAGACACACCACCCACCACCCACCACACAGTCCTCACTCAGTGAGTACAGGCACACCACCCACCACCCACCACACAGTCCTCACTCAGTGAGTACAGACACACCACCCACCACCCACCACCCATCACACAGTTCTCACTCAGTGAGTACAGACACACCACCCACCACCCACCACACATAGTCCTCACTCAGTGAGTACAGGCACACCACCCACCACCCACCACACAGTTCTCACTCAGTTAGTACAGACACACCACCCACCACCCACCACACAGTCCTCACCCAGTGAGTACAGACACACCACCCACCACCCACCACTCAGTTCTCACTCAGTGAGTACAGACACACCACACACCACCCACCAACCACACAGTCCTCACTCAGTGAGTACAGGCATACCACCCACCACCCACCACACACAGTCCTCACTCAGTGAGTACAGGCACACCACCCACCACCCACCACACATTCCTCACTCAGTGAGTACAGACACACCACACACCACCCACCACACACAGTCCTCACTCAGTGAGTACAGACACACCACCCACCACCCACCACACAGTCCTCACTCAGTGAGTACACACACCACCCACCACCCACCACACAGTCCTCACTCAGTGAGTACAGACACACCACACACCACCCACCACACACATAGTCCTCACTCAGTGAGTACAGACACACACCCCACCACCCACCACACAGTCCTCACTCAGTGAGTACAGACACACCACCCACCACCCACCACACACACACAGTCCTCACTCAGTGAGTACAGACACACCACCCACCACCCACACACAGTCCTCACTCAGTGAGTACAGGCACACCACCCACCACCCACCACACACCACACACACAGTCCTCACTCAGTGAGTACAGACACACCACCCACCACACACCACACAGTCCTCACTCAGTGAGTACAGACACACCACCCACCACCCACCATACATAGTCCTCACTCAGTGAGTACAGGCACACCACCCACCACCCACCACACAGTCCTCACTCAGTGAGTACAGACACACCACCCACCACCCACCACACAGTCCTCACCCAGTGAGTACAGACACACCACCCACCACCCACCACACAGTTCTCACTCAGTGAGTACAGACACACCACACACCACCCACCAACCACACAGTCCTCACTCAGTGAGTACAGGCATACCACCCACCACCCACCACACACAGTCCTCACTCAGTGAGTACAGGCACACCACCCACCACCCACCACACATTCCTCACTCAGTGAGTACAGACACACCACACACCACCCACCACACACAGTCCTCACTCAGTGAGTACAGACACACCACCCACCACCCACCACATAGTCCTCACTCAGTGAGTACACACACCACCCACCACCCACCACACAGTCCTCACTCAGTGAGTACAGACACACCACACACCACCCACCACCCACCACACACACAGTCCTCACTCAGTGAGTACAGACACACCACACACCACCCACCACACACAGTCCTCACTCAGTGAGTACAGACACACCACACACCACCCACCACCCACCACACACACACAGTCCTCACTCAATGAGTACAGACACACCACCCACCACCCACCACACAGTCCTCACTCAGTGGGTACAGACACACACCCCACCACCCACCACACAGTCCTCACTCAGTGAGTACAGGCACACCACCCACCACCCACCACACACCTCCCACACAGTCCTCACTCAGTGAGTACAGACACACCACCCACCACCCACCACACACACACAGTCCTCACTCAGTGAGTACAGACACACCACCCACCACCCACACACAGTCCTCACTCAGTGAGTACAGACACACCTACCACCACCCACCACCCACCACCCACACACAGTCCTCACTCAGTCAGTACAGACACACCACCCACCACCCACCACACACCACACACAGTCCTCACTCAGTGAGTACAGACACACCACCCACCACCCACCACACAGTCCTCACTCAGTGAGTACAGGCACACCACCCACCACCCACCACACACACACAGTCCTCACTCAGTGAGTACAGACACACCACCCACCACACACACTCCTCACTCAGTGAGTACAGGCACACCACCCACCACCCACCACACCCACACAGTCCTCACTCAGTGAGTACAGGCACACCACCTACCATCCACCACACAGTCCTCACTCAGTGAGTACAGACACACCACACACCACCCACCACACATTCCTCACTCAGTGAGTACAGACACACCACCCACCACCCACACACACAGTCCTCACTCAGTGAGTACAGGCACACCACACACCACCCACCACCGCCCACACAGTCCTCACTCAGTGAGTACAGACACACCACCCACCACCCACCACACACCACACAGTCCTCACTCAGTGAGTACAGACACACCACCCACCACCCACCACACAGTCCTCACTCAGTCAGTACAGACACACCACCCACCACCCACCACACACCACACACAGTCCTCACTCAGTGAGTACAGACACACCACCCACCACCGCCCACACAGTCCTCACTCAGTGAGTACAGACACACCACCCACCACCCACCACACACCACACAGTCCTCACTCAGTGAGTACAGACACACCACCCGCCACCCACCACCCACACACAGTCCTCACCCAGTGAGTACAGACACACCACCCACTACCCACCACACAGTTCTCACTCAGTGAGTACAGACACACCACCCACCACCCACCACCCACACACAGTCCTCACCCAGTGAGTACAGGCACACCACCCACCACCCACCACCCACACACAGTCCTCACCTAGTGAGTACAGGCACACCACCCACCACCCACCACACAGTCCTCACTCAGTGAGTACAGACACACCACCCACCACCCACCACACAGTCCTCACTCAGTGAGTACAGGCACACCACCCACCACCCACCACACAGTCCTCACTCAGTGAGTACAGACACACCACCCACCACCCACCACCCATCACACAGTTCTCACTCAGTGAGTACAGACACACCACCCACCACCCACCACACATAGTCCTCACTCAGTGAGTACAGGCACACCACCCACCACCCACCACACAGTTCTCACTCAGTTAGTACAGACACACCACCCACCACCCACCACACAGTCCTCACCCAGTGAGTACAGACACACCACCCACCACCCACCACTCAGTTCTCACTCAGTGAGTACAGACACACCACACACCACCCACCAACTACACAGTCCTCACTCAGTGAGTACAGGCATACCACCCACCACCCACCACACACAGTCCTCACTCAGTGAGTACAGGCACACCACCCACCACCCACCACACATTCCTTACTCAGTGAGTACAGACACACCACACACCACCCACCACACACAGTCCTCACTCAGTGAGTACAGACACACCACCCACCACCCACCACACAGTCCTCACTCAGTGAGTACACACACCACCCACCACCCACCACACAGTCCTCACTCAGTGAGTACAGACACACCACACACCACCCACCACACACATAGTCCTCACTCAGTGAGTACAGACACACACCCCACCACCCACCACACAGTCCTCACTCAGTGAGTACAGGCACACCACCCACCACCCACCACACACCTCCCACACAGTCCTCACTCAGTGAGTACAGACACACCACCCACCACCCACCACACACACACAGTCCTCACTCAGTGAGTACAGACACACCACCCACCACCCACACACAGTCCTCACTCAGTGAGTACAGGCACACCACCCACCACCCACCACACACCACACACACAGTCCTCACTCAGTGAGTACAGACACACCACCCACCACACACCACACAGTCCTCACTCAGTGAGTACAGACACACCACCCACCACCCACCACCCACACACAGTCCTCACTCAGTCAGTACAGACACACCACCAACCACCCACCACCCACCACACACACAGTCCTCACTCAGTGAGTACAGACACACCACCCACCACCCACCACACAGTCCTCACTCAGTGAGTACAGGCACACCACCCACCACCCACCACACACACAGTCCTCACTCAGTGAGTACAGACACACCACCCACCACCCACCACACAGTCCTCACTCAGTGAGTACAGACACACCACCCACCACCCACCACCCACCACACACAGTCCTCACTCAGTGAGTACAGACACACCACCCACCACCCACCACACAGTCCTCACTCAGTGAGTACAGACACACCACACACCACCCACCACACAGTCCTCACTCAGTGAGTACAGGCACACCACCCACCACCCACCACCAACCACACACAGTCCTCACTCAGTGAGTACAGACACACCACACACAACACACCACCCACCACACACAGTCCTCACTCAGTGAGTACAGACACACCACCCACCACCCACCACACACAGTCCTCACTCAGTGAGTACAGACACACCACCCACCACCCACCACACAGTCCTCACTCAGTGAGTACAGGCACACCACCCACCACCCACCACCCACACAGTCCTCACTCAGTGAGTACAGACACACCACACACCTACCACCACCCACACACAGTCCTCACTCAGACAGAGAGGCGCAGTCTTCTGTAACATGAAATCTGTCCCCACACCTCTAGAGGTATCTTCCTGGATGACAAATGGGCAATATTTACAAAATGAGTGATTTCTTATGCTTCACCAACTACAACCTTTATGGTTCTCATATGGTGAAAAGCTTGATTACGACATGTATTGTATGCTACATTTTGGCACCAACATTAAAAAAAAAAAATTAACTTTCGCTCTATTTATTGAAATGAGGGAGTAAGTTTGGGTAGAAAATACATGCGAACTTTCCATCCGAGCATAATGGGCTATCCAAAGGGCTACAAGTGATCACTCCATCGAAGAACAATGTCTGAAATCAAAGATTGTATATAGGAAACTCTGAAAAGCTTATCTAACTATTTGCAAGAACAATATAGCACACCTATACTAATTTCTTATCCTGTCTCGTACTAATTGAAGCGTTAGACACATTTCACAACGACGTATATTCTTCCAAGAACAATAAAAAGAGGGTGCTCTTTTTTTCTTCTTCTTCCCTTTTGGGAGATACATGGTTATACTGGACATGAGCATGAAAAGACATGACATAGAGGACAGAAAAGAAAGGAGGGGAAAAAAGAAAGAAAAAAAAGAAAGAAAAAAGGGTTCTGGCCCAAGAAAAAAGGAACAACAAATATAGTTCTGTAACAGAAGTTGGACAACAAGACTTGATAATTTATACTGAACTCTTCGTGGTTTCTTCCGCTTCCCAGACAATCCTCACCCCCTCCTAGGGTCCCCCCTTCCTATCCTCTAGCGAGTAAAACGATACTTATTTTTATCGTAGGGTTTATATCAAACGGCCTCCATGGTGCCACACACAACAGGTAAAGGTCTGTGCAAGGTAAAGAACAAAACCAAGGTAAATCTCGTCAGACTACCATCATCAACTGAAAGGTTTCCTAATTCACTTTACAACAAATCAGCATTGGAATTCCCTGTAATTCGGGGTATCCCCGCTAGGGGGATTCCCACGAGCGTGTTAGGGAATTCCCCGTATCTGTTAAATGTAATAATCTGTGTGTCTGTCTGTTTGATAAGAGTTTAGAATCTGGACGTGTTGGGGAATTCCTCATATCTGTTAAATGTAATAATCTGTTTATAATCGTATTGGGGAATTCCATGTATTGCCTGAATGCAAGGCCTTGCACCCACCAATGCCGATGGTCTACGATAGAGCTTCCGAAAGGCTACGATTTGAAATGGCAAAATCGTAGCCTATCGGGAGGTTTTTGAAAGAGGCCTTGAATGGTAGAGCTCTGTCATGATCAATCGGTAAACTCCGTGGCTATGATTAGCTACCGATTGGCTACAATAGGCTACAATAGGCTACGAACAATCCAACATATTGGATCTTAGCGGGAGCTCTACAAGTGTTTCCTATGATAGGCTATCAGTATCCAATCATGGGCTATCCTAGAGTCAATCGTAGAAACATGGTCCACTGCTACAATTTTGTGACCTCCTGATGAAATTTTATTCCAGTCGGAAAGTCATTCGTATCAGCGTTGATAGGTGCAAAGCTCAATTCAGGGATATCCCTGCTAGGGGGATTCCCACGAGCGTGTTGGGGAATCCCCTGTATCCGTTAACTTTAATAATCTGTTTATAATCTGAACGTATTAGGGAATTCCTTGTATCTGATAACTTTAATGAACGTATTGGGAATTCCTTGTTTCTGTTAACTGTAATAATCTGTTTAATCTGACGTGACTCCTGAGAACGCGCTGCCTTTGGTATCACTGCTGTACATTCTAGCTCTTCCATGAAGTGCTATTATAGTACTAGCGACTTCGTCGAGTCCAAGTTAAAGGGGAAAATATTGAAAAACAAAACACCGGCCAATCGACAGCGGGAATCGAACTCCTATCACTTGCATTCCCAAGCAAGAACTCTGCTGACTGCTCCACAGAGACAGGTGGCCTATTTAGGTCAAATACTTAGGCTGGTGGTAATCAACGGAGTTTTAATAGGGCTACCAGCGAAAGTTGATATCTCATTGGTTTCTCACGAGAAAAGTAGATAAGAAAACTACAATACTAAACTTTGATTTCAGCATGGCTTGAAGTGAATCATAAGAGAAAAAGTATATCTATGTATAGTCCTACAAAAAAGAAGAACAGGTTCGAGTTTTTCCCTACACGAGAATCTCACTCCCGTGGGGCTTCAATCTCCAACCCTAGATCGGGTTCACTATGTCTCTATGTATGGGAGCAACTTCAAGCGGATTCGACGGAATTCTACCGTTTTAAATATAGTAGGTAATCACTGCTGCACACTCTAGCTCATCCATGAAGTGTTATTTTCATATCACTGCTGCACACTCTAGCTCAACCATGAAGTGTTATTTTGGAGAATCTCAGCTATTCATATCGTCTGGGAACAGCGGATACGAATTACCTGTCACGTGTTCAAGTATTCTCGTTTTTGATTGGACAAGTTTGATTTCACCGAAGGATTCAACAATTCACCCCAGGTTTCATTCTCGACGGCTGTGTTAGTAATATGGTGGGACAAATGATGAGAACTAATGGAAATTTAAAATGTTGACTATAGAATTGTTCTTTATTATGTTGAAGACTCTGTTAAAGAGAGAGCAGCATTTCTGCAGTTCACAGTGAACAATTATCTGCTGCCCCATTAAAACATACAACGTATACACAATATAAAGCAGGCAGTTTCGAGTATAACACCCGGGAGCCATCAGAACAATGTAACAGGGCAAAATCTGCTTGGAGACAACTGCAGGTTATACGCCATTAACTCCGAGGATCTGCTTGGGGACAACTATATGTTATACGGCTTTAACTCCGTGAACGCTACGGACTTTTTTGTATTTCTCCGCACCTGCAGTATTGCCAGTGTCTGTCTCCTTCAGTCTTTCTGTATTTCCCTGATCCTGCACTGTCTGTCTGGCAGGTTTTGTGTCTGACGTGACTTGAGATTGGCAGCTCCCCGCCGTTTTGCCGGGGGAGGGACGAAGTGGCCGGGATTTACCTGATAAAGTGGAATTCACACTGTGAGTTTCATGAACCTCACAGGGTGTTTGTCAGGGACAGATCCTTCTAAAGTGGAATTCACACGGTGAGATTCATGTACTTCACAGAGTGTTTGTCAGGAACAGATCCTTCTAAAGCGGAATTCACACGGTGAGATTCATGAACCTTACAGGGTGTTTGTCTGAGACGAATCCAGCTGAGATTCATGTACCCCACGGGGTGTTTGTCTGAGACAAATCCTGCTGAGATTAATGTACCTCACAGGGTGTTTGTTTGAGACAAATCCTGTTGAGATTCATGTACCTCACAGGGTGTTTGTCTAAGACAGATTTTCTACTGGAACAAAATGTCTTTATCTCAATGAGATTCTGCACCTCGTAAGGGTAATTGTTGCCGGCAATTGCAGGCGAAAAAGCTTTTGATAGAGAAATATTTCAACCAAAAGGAACATAGTCACAGCAAAAATTAATTACTTTATTGAAGCCAGAAGCACCGCATGCAAGCATTTGAATTTGAGAGAGGATTTGAACCATATGATGATATCACCAGGGAATAGGGAGGGTGGGTGTGTGGCACTTTAGTGTAATGGAAAGGGTGGTTGTGTAATGTAGTAGTTTGGGAATGGTGTTTGGATGCAGAATGTGTGTGTGCATGTAGAATTGAGATACAGGTTAGGTGGGCAGGGTGGGTGTGTAGTGTAGTAGTTGGGTTGTAGTATCGAGATACAGCGTAGGTGTGTGTGGCTATAGGCTGGTGACTGTAGTGTTGAGATACAGTTCCTCCTTTGTTTGCCTGGTGGGTGTATTGAGGTGCAGTGTAGGTGTGTCTCTGTAGTATTGAGATACAGTGTGGCTGGGTGTCACTGTAGTATAGAGGGTGGGTGTAGGTGTCTATAGGCCGGATACTGGCCGTGGGAGAGTCCCTCCTTTGTTTGCCTGGTGGGTGTATTGAGGTGCAGTGTAGGTGTGTCACTATAGTATTGAGATGCAGGGGCGTGGGTGTCACTGTAGTATAGAGGGTAGGTGTGTGTCTATAGGCCGGTTACTGGTCGTGGGAGGGTCCCTCCTTTGTTTGCCTGGCGGGTGTATTGAGGTGCAGTGTAGGTGTGTCACTGTAGTATTGAGATACAGTGGGGGCGTGTGTCACTGTAGTATAGAGGGTGGGTGTAGGTGTCTATAGGCCGGATACTGGTCGTGGGAGAGTTCCTCCTTTGTTTGCCTGGCATGGAGCCCGCCTACTGGCCCGCCCCCTGGTGCCGACCCCGTGCCCCGTACACAGGTGATGGAGTGCCCCCGACCCCGCCCGCCGACCCCGGTCTCCCCGACCCCCCGCCCGTCCCCCGACCCCCCGCCCGCCGACCCCGACCAGGACAGGCCAGGCCCACCCGGCTGTGGCGACCGCCTACACTTTCTCACGACGTCCTTCAATCATTCCCACGATAGAGTGAGCTGACCGCCGGGCTCGAGATCTACCTTCATGTGGGTGTGTGTGAATAGAGAGAGAATGAGGATGTGCAGAGAGAGGGAGATAGAGAGAGGGAGAGGGAGAGAGAGGGAGGGAGAGAAAGGGAGAGGAGAGAGAGGGAGAGAGACAGAAAGAGGGAGAGAGAGATCTACCTTCATGTGGGTGTGTGTGAATAGAGAGAGAATGAGGATGTGCAGAGAGAGGGAGTAGAGGGGAGAGGTTGAGGGAGAGAGAGAGGAGAGAAAGGGAGAGGAGAGAGAGGGAGAGAGACAGAAAGAGGGAGAGAGAGATCTACCTTCATGTGGGTGTGTGTGAATAGAGAGAGAATGAGGATGTGCAGAGAGAGGGAGATAGAGGGGAGAGGGAGAGGGAGAGAGGGAGAGAAAGGGAGAGGAGAGAGAGGGAGAGAGACAGAAAGAGGGAGAGATAGATCTACCTTCATGTGGGTGTGTGTGAATAGAGAGAGAATGAGGATGTGCAGAGAGAGGGAGTAGAGGGGAGAGGTAAAGGGAGAGAGAGAGGAGAGAAAGGGAGAGGAGAGAGAGGGAGAGAGACAGAAAGAGGGAGAGAGAGATCTACCTTCATGTGGGTGTGTGTGAATAGAGAGAGAATGAGGATGTGCAGAGAGAGGGAGTCAAGGGGAGAGGTAGAGGGAGAGAGAGAGGAGAGAAAGGGAGAGGAGAGAGAGGGAGAGAGACAGAAAGAGGGAGAGAGAGATCTACCTTCTTGTGGGTGTGTGTGAATAGAGAGAGAATGAGGATGTGCAGAGAGAGGGAGATAGAGGGGAGAGGGAGAGGGAGAGAGGGAGAGAAAGGGAGAGGAGAGAGAGGGAGAGAGACAGAAAGAGGGAGAGAGAGATCTACCTTCATGTGGGTGTGTGTGAATAGAAAGAGAATGAGGATGTGCAGAGAGAGGGAGATAGAGGGGAGAGGGAGAGGGAGAGAGAGGAAGAAAGTGGAGAGAGAGGAAGAAAGTGGAGAGAGGAGAGAGATGAGAGAGGAGACAGAGATAGAGAGAGAGGAGAGAGAGGAGAAAGGGGGAGAGAGAATAGAGAGGGGAGAGAGGAGAGAGAGGAGAGAGGGAGAGAAAGGGAGGAGAGAGAGGGAGAGAGGGAGAGAGAGGGATAGGAGAGAGAGGGAGAGAGAAGAGACAGAGGGGAGAGAGAAGAGGGAGAGGAGAGAGAGGAGAGAGAGGGAGAGAGGAGTGAGGGGAGAGAAAGGGAGAGAGACAGAAAGAGGGAGAGAGAGATCTACCTTCATGTGGGTGTGAATAGAGAGAGAATGAGGATGGACAGAAATAGAGGGGAGAGGAGAGAGAGGAGAGAGGGAAGAGAGAGGAGAGAGATGAGAGATAGGAGATCTACCTACATGTGGGTGTGTGGGAATAGAGAGAGAATGAGGATGTGCAGAGAGGGAGAGAGAGAGAGGAGAGAAAGGGAGAGAGTAGAGGGTTTTTGAAAAACATAAAATAGGCAAAGAGACGAGAGTTAGGAAAGGGAGGAGAGGGATAGAGACGATAAAGAGGAAAGGGAGATGGGTGAGAGGAGAGAAAGAGAAAATGAGAGTAGAGAGTGAGTATATAAATAAAGGGGAGGGAGAGGGGCGAGGTGATCTTGAGAGGGGAAAGAGAGGGTATAGACAGGGGGAGAGAGGTTAGGGACAGAAGGGAGGGAGGGAAGATAGAGAGAGAGAGAGAGGTGAGGGAGACAAAGGGGAGAGGAGAGAAATATAAGAGAGAAGGTACTGACATAGAGGAGAGAGCGGTTGGAGAGAGAGAGGGAAGAGAGAGAGGGGGACAGAGGGGGTCGTGCCAGAGAGGAGAGAGAGAGGAGAGGGAGGGAAGAGAGAGAGAGGAGAGAGAGGGAGAGGAGAGAGAGGGGAGAGAGAGGGAGAGGAGAGAAGAGGGAGAGGAGAGAGAGGAGAGAGAGGGAGAGAGGAGTGAGGGGAGAGAAAGGGAGAGAGACAGAAAGAGGGAGAGAGAGATCTACCTTCATGTGGGTGTGAATAGAGAGAGAATGAGGATGGACAGAAATAGAGGGGAGAGGAGAGAGAGGAGAGAGGGAAGAGAGAGGAGAGAGATGAGAGATAGGAGATCTACCTACATGTGGGTGTGTGGGAATAGAGAGAGAATGAGGATGTGCAGAGAGGGAGAGAGAGAGAGGAGAGAAAGGGAGAGAGTAGAGGGTTTTTGAAAAACATAAAATAGGCAAAGAGACGAGAGTTAGGAAAGGGAGGAGAGGGATAGAGACGATAAAGAGGAAAGGGAGATGGGTGAGAGGAGAGAAAGAGAAAATGAGAGTAGAGAGTGAGTATATAAATAAAGGGGAGGGAGAGGGGCGAGGTGATCTTGAGAGGGGAAAGAGAGGGTATAGACAGGGGGAGAGAGGTTAGGGACAGAAGGGAGGGAGGGAAGATAGAGAGAGAGAGAGGTGAGGGAGACAAAGGGGAGAGGAGAGAAATATAAGAGAGAAGGTACTGACATAGAGGAGAGAGCGGTTGGAGAGAGAGAGGGAAGAGAGAGAGGGGGACAGAGGGGGTCGTGCCAGAGAGGAGAGAGAGAGGAGAGGGAGGGAAGAGAGAGAGGAGAGAGAGGGAGAGGAGAGAGAGGGGAGAGAGAGGGAGAGGAGAGAGAGGAGAGGGAGGGAAGAGAGAGAGGGAAGGGAGAAAGGAGAGAGAGAGGAGAGAGAGAGAGTAGTGGGAGAGAGGGTAGAGAGAGAGGGAGAGAGGGTAGAAATGGAGAGAGAGGGAGAGAGAGAGAGAAAGGGGGAGAGAGGGGGAGAGAGAGGGAGAGAGGAAAGAGAGGGAGAGAGAGAGAAAGGGGAGGGGAGAAAGACGAGAGAGAAAAGGAAAGGAGGGGAGAGGAAAGGCGAGCGCGGAGAGAGGTGAAAGGAAAGACAGATGAGGAATTTTTTGTCGAGAGAGAAACAGAAAACAATTCCAGAGTTACATAAATAGGAGAGCCACCAACACCTCTACAGACAAATTAAATCAGAGAGACAGAGAGGCAGGGCAAGCAAGGGGCAGAGCCAACCCTGGAGAGAAAGGGAGGGGGTGAGAGTTCTACAGGGACCGAGGGAGCTACAGGTCGACACACTACTCAGAGATCAAGACAGAGAGGCACGGAGTGTGAGAGAGAGATGTAGAAGGAGAGAAGGACGAGTTGGAAGAGTGAAAGAGAAGGTATGAGGGAGAGAGGAAGTTGTAGAAAACGCAAATCTCTCGTTCCTGACCAGACCCATTCAGAGGGGAGCTATTTCTCACAAATAGAGGTGAAGGTTTTTATCCCCTTCTCTCAAACACTGTGAAGGCAGATCTCATTAAACCCTCGACATTTCCCTATTATCGCCCACCTCACTTCCGGTTTGCCCTTATTTACAATCAAATTGAACTTCCGGTGAATGAAACCACGCGTGAATGTACAACGACCCACGAGACTATGAGAGGTACCTGAGCAGCCCACCTCGCTCTGACCACAGCACAGACCACGCATACACTTCTTTGCCGGATGAATGGATTCCGTCTGACAACAGTTAACACCACACCCCGGACCCCCCGCCCCCAGCGCCATCTAGCGGCCTCCCGTGGCTATTCGGAGCTCCGCGGAGTATGCCCCGTCTGTAAAGGCGCGGTCATAGAACGAGGTTAGACGTAAAGCCCGGTGAATGCGGGAAGCAGGGAGTGGCCGTACACCACAGTCCCGGCTTTCCCACACACACCATTAGAGCAAGGTTTATCTCCGTAGTGAATGTCCGCATCCTCAGCAGTACCTGGACATAGTAAGATGTAAGATATGAGTGGCCGTACACCACAGTCCCGGCTTTCTCACACACACCATTAGGGCAGGGTTTATCTCCGTAGTGAATGTCCGCATCCTCAGCAGTACCTGGACATAGTAAGATGTAATATATGAGTGGCCGTACACCACACTCCCGGCTTTCTCACACACACCATTAGGGCAGGGTTTATCTCCGCAGTGAATGTCCGCATTCTCAGCAGTACCTGGACATAGTAAGATGTAATATATGAGTGGCCGTACACTACAGTCCCGGCTTTATCACACACCATTAGGGCAGGGTTTATCTCCGCAGTGAATGTCCGCATTCTCAGCAGTAGCTGGACATAGTAAGATGTAATATATGAGTGGCCGTACACCACAGTCCCGGCTTTCTCACACACACCATTAGGGCAGGGTTTATCTCCGTAGTGAATGTCCGCATCCTCAGCAGTACCTGGACATAGTAAGATGTAATATATGAGTGGCCGTACACCACACTCCCGGCTTTCTCACACACACCATTAGGGCAGGGTTTATCTCCGCAGTGAATGTCCGCATTCTCAGCAGTACCTGGACATAGTAAGATGTAATATATGAGTGGCCGTACACTACAGTCCCGGCTTTATCACACACCATTAGGGCAGGGTTTATCTCCGCAGTGAATGTCCGCATTCTCAGCAGTAGCTGGACATAGTAAGATGTAATATATGAGTGGCCGTAGACCACAGTCCCGGCTTTCTCACACACCATTAGGGCAGGGTTTATCTCCGCAGTGAATGTCCGCATTCTCAGCAGTAGCTGGATGTAGTAAGATGTACCACTTACAACTACGATACGCTACATCGCCATTCTCAGTCCTACCTGCCCACGTATACTACTTACAATTATGATATGCAACATCATCATTCGCAGTACTAACTGCCAGTCATATCATGTTTACTATTTAAGATTGAGATTTTCCTACTTGGCTGCTATAGGCCCTACCACGTAAACCACTTACGACTACCGTACGTTACACCTTCACTTTACGTCCTACCTACCACACCACGGGCAGTGGCGTTTTCTCAATGTCCTACCTATTCATATTATGACGTTCCACCTACAACTATCGTACGCTACATATTCAACCTCAATCCTATCTACTCGTTTTTGTTATGCACTGTGCACTCTACAGCTACACACCGCTGCTGGGGAAGTGTTCATACGAAGACTGAATGTTTTATAACAAGCTTGACCACGTGACAAGTTCTCGGCCAATCAGCAGCCCTGTTATGGCAGTCCGTGGCATGAAGTCTGCTAACGAATCGACAAGTCGTTTACAAATATGATAGGTTTTCATTAAATTTAGGTATGCGATCGTTTCTATTCCTGAAAATCCGGAAATCTGACATCGGAATTCAGTTGCCCGTTAACACTACACCTACCTCGTTCGACTACCATACCAAATGTCTTGCATTTATACCATTATACACATATCATACTATATCCTCACATCTCCTCTATCAGCCCCACCCACACATAAAACCACACAACTGAAGCCAGATATTTCTGCAAAAACAAGGAGGTACTTCTCGACCTCTAAAACTCTCATTGGGACCTTTATGGCGCCTGAAACTAAAGCTACATAACTTAGGGCACATATAGCTATAGTGTTATGGGGGCGGCCATCTTGCTCCCCGGCGCTGAATGAAAAAACCAGTTGGCGGGCCCAGTTATCAGTGAATTTATTAAAAGAAATTTGTTTAGTTTGCCACAGAGGGGCATTGTGCCTCGCGTCATGATTCTCTATAGATTATGACAGCAGATAATAGCTGTTGCTCCCCTACTGGCGCTTGTTATAATTTCCTGGTGGATGATGACGGAACTAGCAATCACTCTGTGCCCTATACCCAGCAGAGACCAAGCCACCAGATATGGAATGTGGGGTTTGAAATGGATCTTTAATACTTGACATGCCAGTCAGAAACGGTGAATCCAATACCGGCACCAGGAATAGATGTCCGCCACTGCACGAAAAGTACCGCTTTACATATGTATTCGGAATGCGTCTAACAGTAGGATTTTGCGGTCGTCGCGGGTGGCGGGTCAGTGTTGGTGCATCCTCTACCAACACCCACAGGACGGGGCGGGCCATGGGTCACAATTTTCTTTTCTTTTTTGGTATCATATATACGCCTGGCGTATATATATTGCACAGAGTATGTTTTATCTTCAATACGCCAGGCGTGAAAGACAGCCAAGTCGCGCGCGTCTACATATGGAAACGCAGACGCGTATAAGAGGTGTATACAAGTATAAACAAGCCACGATACAGCCGATATTCGCGTTATCGCGATGGCGTATATATATGTAAAATAGTGGTTTTCGTGCATTGCGCCGAGACGGTCACTGAAATGTTCACCAGTTTTCCCTGGCGCTGTAAAACAGATTCTGCCAGACGTCTACAGGCCACGAGTGACACATCAGCCTCACAAATCCTGCTCTCAGTCCCCGGATCTCCAGAACGAATCCAAAACACTCCCAATAACAAGAATATCAGCTTCTAATAAACAAGAGCAAGGAAAATGTGAATGGTGCTATTTGAGACGGAAGCCTTGGGTGTATTGCGGTAGTGCTGTCAGGAGTTGGAGGCTGGGGCAGACAGAGGGAGTCATTAGGTGTGGTAAAGTGGCCAGTCTCCGGCCAGGTTCTGTCCAGGCTCCGTCCAGGGTGTGTCCAGGCTGTGTCCAGGCTGTGTCCAGACCCTGTCCAGGCTCTGTCCAGGCTCTGACCAGGCCCTGTCCCGGCTTTCTTCAGGCTACGTTCAGGTTCTCTCCGGGCACTGTCCAAGTTCTGTTCAGGCTCCGTTCAGGTTCTGTCCAGGCTCTGTCTGGGTTCTGTCCAGGCTTTCTCCAGGTGCCGTCTAGGCTGTGTCTAGGCCCTGTCCAGGCCCTGTCCAGGCCCTGCCAAAGCCCTGCCCAGGCCCTGTCCAGGCTGTCTCCCGTTTCTGCCCAGGCTCTCTCCCGGCTCTGTTCAGGCTCTGTCCAGGCTTTCTCCAGGTGCTGTCCAGGACCTGTCCAGGTTCTGTCCCGAATCAGTCCAGGCTCTGTTCAGGCTCCGTCCAGGCTGTGTTCAGACTCTGTCCAGGCTGCTACAGCCGGTAAATATGATCGGGGGCGACCAATCTGTGGTCTGTATGGATGCCGCCTGCTGCTCCGTCTCGTAATGCAGGAATCTGTATTCAGCGCGTAACGAGAGGCGGCGGACGGAGAGAGAGGGCGGGCACCTCCGTCTGACCTCTCTCTGACCCCCGAGATGTGCCCATACCGCCTGCAATCTCCACCAGAATACGGTACATCACCGCTACACCGTCCGCGGTCAATCTCCACCACACAGCCAGCTGTAAGTGACAACCACACAGCTCACAGTCAATCTCTACCACACAGCTCAAGTCAATCTCTACCTCAACACTGTACATCACCACCTCAAAGTTTACACCTTCATGGTGGGTCTATTTTCATATTTTCATAATGGCTTCGATTTATTTATTTTTATTATTGAGCGCGGGAAATCGCGCTCATATACGTCATCTGGAGGTGAGAATGCTCACACAGGCTTTCAGCTTACTGCAAAGAATCTAACACTGCACTATCCATGCACCAACTATAACCATAACCCTGCCTCACTACTGACCTTGTTCCTAAAAATATATGTCATACAATTTGGGCAAGTCATAGCTAATACAGGTGCTGCACCTAATCACGTTTGCCTTGGTCTTTATTTAGCCTGAGCATACCGGTTTCTGATGGGACACACTCCCTACATGCAGAGTCAGAAAACCTGTTTGTCCAGTTATTCACCTATGTGCTCTTCTGTAAACATAGACCAAACAAAGGTTATTGCTATAAGAATTATGTACTATAAATGTCCCATGCATTGGAATCGCCTGCCAGCTGATTATATGTCAATACCTACCTATCCCCTTATCAGAAATAGCTGTCTAAACTATTAAACTAAATTTGATGATGAATAAAAGCCACTAAAATGATTAACTCCAATCAGTTTCAAAATGATTATGTAATCTTTTTCATATAAAGTTTGCATTATTAAAGTTTTGCAAAGGTATCTTTGTTGTCTGACTGACTTGAAACAGAAATTGTTTAGAATGTAGCAACATCTAATAATTTCACTTTAATCAAATAAAACAAAAGATAATCAGCATATTATCACCTATTACATAGTCAAACCATGAAATTTTCATGGTTGTTTTAATGTTTAAGAAATTTAACAGAAAATACAGCAAAAAGGAATGGGACAAAGCCATAATGTTTGTAAAAAGTTATTTAAGTGGTCGTTATATCAGAATCTGCTGTACTTTAGAAATACAGCGCTCATCCATTGTAAATGGAAATATCATTAGCTCCTAGTCCATTCATTACGGAGTTTCCATAGGAAATGTATAGGGCACCTGGAATTACCTACCCGGAGATTCTGGCATGTCAGAATCTCCCGCAGGAGATTCCAGAAAAATAGTCCTGTCCATAATGAGGTCGGATCATCACATACTTCGAAATAAGTAACTTGAATGGTCATTCAATGTTAATCATTTAGAATCAACCATAATAATTTACCATCAGGAATCACTATCATAACACACTTAGCATGCTAAAGTCACAGGTTAATGGCGAACTATATCATTGGTGTAAGTCTACATCAAATTACTGCCACACATTATTAATCTTGAAGGTGGGTTATAAATACAATATACTGGCTTTGCATACGAATCACCATAATCTCGTCGTAGTGGACGACGTAATATCCTCGCTAATTGCTCGGATATTACCACGTATCAACTACTTGAAGATTACGGCCACTCATACACAAAACCAGTCATTATTGTGTATGTATGTGTAGGATGAATTCTATAATGAACGTTTCACTCAGCTATCGCCTCGTTCATTTTCATATACCTACGTGCGAATGTCTATGAAACACTGCCCACGGATGGGGGTGCAGTAATAATAATGTTCGTGCCTGCTGTGGGTGCTTAATAAGTCATTGCAATGGTGTTTTTCATCGATTTAAGGTATTGATAATAAGATATTGATAATAAACAAACGTCCTTACTGTGGACAAAACGGATCTCGTTCTCGGTGAGTCATCGATTTTATACGGCCTTCCGCCAATGACGTCAGGCAGTATGAAATCGACGATTGACTTTGAACGGTAACCGTTTCATCCACAGTAAGGACGTTTCCTAATATTACTGCGCGAGCTCACCCTTGATGGAATACGAGTCACTGCCGTTAACTACATCAGTTTCCTCTATAATCTGAAACGCTGTCGAATATTAACAAATTTCTTCATTGAAAATGTCCTCGCCCTGATCTCAAAGTACCAGCTGAAGTTACGTCTATTAAAAACTCTCTAGACTCGGAGTTCCAGTGAAGAGCTCGCATTCTAAACTTGTTGTAAGAAGCTTTTAGCGACTTTAATTTGCCTCTACTCGAGCTCGACTCACGTGTCAGCGATCGACGCGACGACTTGACGTCGCCGAGTGAGCGCACACTGAAGTGAACCAGTCGCCATAGCTACTAATGGCCGACTTCCGGTTTGTACGAGATTGGAGTTTACCGGAAGTGGGAGGTTCAGTCATGGATGTAGGGTATGTTAGTAGACTGGAGCGCCACCTGGTAGGCACAGCGGTGGGGATGTGTGTATGTCAGTGAAGTGTGTAGAAAGGTGCTATGAGGAGACTGGGTTAGGACGGCTGAATGGAGTCTCTTCCGGGCTATTTCAATGTGTTCAGATATACCGAGGCATTCAGGGATTCCTATCGACTCATCACTCAGTTGAGAATGAGTTACCATTCTCGCAAGCCCGTTGACAACGAGTTCCTAATGTCAAGCCTATGGACGTTTATTCCAGGCTAAAATAAAACTCAGGATACTATAAGTTCCATATATCAGCAAATAGAAATGGCATGTCACCATGCTAATTTCTATTGGAGGGCCATCTGAAAATATAAGTGCTTAACTATTGGTGTCCATGAGAAACTGCAATATTTGGATTGCTAAATGACACTGATGTTCTATTGCTATCTTCAAATAATTCCTGATTGTGATAGTTGGGAACATGTACAAATCTTATGGTGTCTAAGGGAAACTGCTACATTTTCATAAAACCAGATGGTAGCACCAGTGTTAAATTGAGTAGAACCAAGGGGCGCTGCGATACCTACCCACATTTGTCTTTAAGCAAGCTCTGCTCCATGTCTAAGTCGAGATGTAGCCAGGGAAACCTTCTACTAGTAACTTTCTACTGTCATATGTTATGTCCTAAGGATTTACTTGTAAAAACGCCCTCACAGGGTGAACTGTATTTCCTTATTTGAATAAATAAAAACAAACAATATGTTGCTCATCTGCAAATACATTATGTTCTACCCTTCCTCACCCTTTGGTAATTGATGGCAGCTTCAAGATAGACTGTATGCCTGTTTGATCTACTCTGCCTTCAATCCCTACATCACTTCAGCTACCATGGCCTGCACCATAAGACAATGATGAGAGGCATGACAATGAATCTTCTGACTCTGAGGTTAAATATTCAGATGATGACTATTGAAATGGTGCAAAGTAATGAGAACTATATGTGATACTGATGGTTGTATGTGTACAAAAGTAGTCATATCATAAAATGCTATATCTAAAGGCTCTGTGAAGTGTTATGATACTGATTTTTACTGAATTTCATATCAATTCAATTTGATATACATTTTATTGAATTGCTCATGCTAGGTTTAGTGGGAAATGACACCTTATTTGCCTCTCTACCTCATCTAGATCCATGTGGTTGACCGTTTTTGGCCGTCAGCACCATCCTCGGGTGAATCTTTAAAAACTTGTTATTTCAGAGTCTTCCCCCACCTACTCAGAGGGACATAGGAGCTAAATTTTATCAAAAGTGTCCCTCTAGACAACCAAGGTGAGACATGAAGGTTCAGAAGTCACGGTCACAGGACTATTGATTTTTACCCAACTAGTAGTGCTATTTCTTGGTGGATGGAGCCCCGGTTCCCCTCGTAGGAAAGTTTCAACAAGCCCAAAATAGGGGCACAGGTATTAATAAAGAATTCTAAAAAAGGAGACAGAGTATTCATGACCTGCGCCAGACTCATCAGATAGACTGCCTTGAGTGGCGGAGTAATATCCAACCATTATCAATCATGCACGAGCGATCAAAGGTTCTGAGGAATTTGGATGAACATGTGCGAAGGACATGTAGTGATCTGAAAGTGAAATTTTGAAAATCTGGTAACAATCTAAACCACTATAAACGCTCACCTTACTTGGTAATATTGACGATGGAACGAACCTTTGTATCAGACATCGGTTCGTTCTGTTTTCCTATATTATTATATACCTATGCACTAAATCAGTGTAAATATGTACTGCTCCTAGGGGTACAGTTATCGTACACAGAATGCACTGTGAAACTATGTACTGGTTACCTTGGATAGTGACAGACTGCATGCTTTGGGTGACAGACTGCATCCTTTGAGCCTTACCTGCACCCTGTGGGTGACAGACTGCACGCTTTGATGACATAACGCAATCTGATTGGCCGAGAGGCCGACAACAGAATTCTAGGTGCAAGATTCAAATGGCGGATCCCTTCACTTCGCGAGTTCTGTGGTGTCGTACAGAAACCACAGAGTTAGTGTGTACATTTATCAAACATCGACAACATGTCAACAAACGGCGGGACCCCTGTCAGTCAGCGAAACTTGACTGCGAGTGTTCTTATTGATCGATGTAGCATATCTAAGCATATCTAAGCTGTATCACATGAATCCTACACGTTTGCTACCTCAATATTTGGTAAATTCGGGCAATAACTCGTTATGTGAGCTAAGTCAGACGCATCGGAATACGCGAAGTGAGACAAAATAGTGTGACGTCATTGTCGCGGATTCCCAGAGCGTAGGGAATCCCAGGCTTCTTGGCCAATCAGAATGCGTTATTTTTTAAAGCCCAGACTTACGTTGTAATCCACCTCCGGCATGTCTGCTAATGTACACATCGTCTTTGTGAGTTGCAAAAAGTGACTTTGATGTCAAATTACGGCCAGTTTCAGCAAATTAAGACTGAATTAAGGTATATAACAATATGAAACCATAGTGATGGTGCCAATGCGGGGTAAATTTACTTGTTGTTTTGGAGAAATTCGTTCTCCAAAATAACTCAGAAATCTAACCGTATTGTCACCATAACCATGGTTTCACATAATACATACTTAGAATCTTTATAGGTGGTGAGGTTCAACCAAAGAAAATCAAATAACTGTTCAAATTGTGCATTTATCGGATCTGGATTATGTAAATTATACTTGATATCCTCTTTTTGGACGCCTGAAATGTGTCCTGGTTTCATCTTCCTGACCTTCAGGCTCTTTGTGCCAAATTGGAAATTCACCCATCTGCAGATTACAAGTCAAAATCCTTATCGAACAACTGATACCTTCAAATGATTTCAGTGCAATCCACGCAGAATTGTCCACAAAATAAAGCACTGGTTTAGAAAGGATTTCCTTTCAATTAAAGTGGGCTTTATTGTCACAAATCCACGGGTGGTGCCGGATTGAACACAAATTAATGAATCTGGGGCCTGTTTAATAATGTAGGATCGTACATGAAGACCCTTTTCAGGAACTCGTGCAATGGTTATCGTTTAGGAGGTATATGGTATTTAGTTGTTCGGTTTCGTATTTATCCTACCCCGTCTATGCTTTTGTATTACTAAAAGATAAATATTGACTCAACGACCAACAGAACTTTTTTCATAGTAGCTGACCTCCTGCTCTCTGATTGGTCAATATTATTATTACTCTAGTGGCATAAAAACACTTTATGTCACGGCCTGCCACATAAAATTTGCCTATGTTAAGTCTATGGCGGTTTTTTATTAGGGGTAGGATAAATATAAAGGTTTAAATGAAAGACGCTAGAGGGCGCAGCGGTTAACCTTCTGCGGTCAAGCCCCTCCCCTCACACCACTAACGAGGGACACATACCTGCGGGGGCCCGCGCACAGCACTCGCTTTTACCGGCCGCTCATCATGGTGGACAAAGGCAATGAAGATTCCCAGGAACCTGGGCGCGATTTTTAGTTCACTGCGTGGGCAAAATCAGAAGGCGTCAAGAGAAAGACCACAGAGGTGCTATCCAGTGAAGAAAATGCCGCCTTCCATGTATTAGTCATTAGGCCTACAGGCGATGTGAAGGAGCTGGACATACCACGTGGCCAAGTATTTAAGCCTGTTCACTAAGACATTATCCTACCCCTAATAAAAAAATGCCATAGACTTAACATAGAGAAATATTGACCAATCAGAGAGCAGGATGTCAGCTACTATGAAAAAAAGTTCTGTTGGTCATTAACTCAATATTTATCTTTTAGTAAAAGGCAAAAGCATAGACGAGGTAGGATAAATACGAGACCGAACTCCAGTTAGACTTGTCAATGTCTATGCCACTCTGGTCAGGTCTGCTCCTCACTACACGACCTGCCCGTCGTGGCATAAACATTGTCAAGTCTAAAAGCCTGCCCCCACCTACCACGATTCTGGTCCCGATTGGCCTTACGACGGCCTTCCCGACACCATTCCGATTGTAGCCTGAGGTCTGGCAAAATCGTGGTAGGTGGAACAGGTTTCTGCGATTCCGTCCACGACAGCTCACGATAGGCTGCGATGAAAACGCCAATCGTAGAGGTCCCGATAATTTCCAACATGTTGGAAATTTCGTAGCCTGTCGTAGGGTATTGTAGTGTATTTGAATCGGAAAATATCTCTTGTGGGTGAAATACTAGATGGAAAATTATGAAATTCTAGGATTAGGTAGGCCGTATACAGATATATATTCGGTGAAAATATGATATCATTTGATTAAGGATAAAGGTCTGAAAATAATAGTTTCAGTTCGGAATCACGATTCTATCACAGTTATCTTTTTCAATTTGATTGTATTATAGTCTGAAAAATAACTTCAAATTATGTTGTGAATACCTCTAAAAAACTATTCAGATTCATTTAATGTTTCCAAAATTATAATATATTTCAATATTAAAACTCATATACATTGATACACAGATTGAATCGTGACCATGGTTTATGTTTTTGGTCCTCCAAAGGCGTTTCTATGCTCTACGATTTCAAACCATGTCCACGATTTGAAACTATCGGGGACCTCCCGATAGGCCACGATTTGGGCATTTCAAATCGTAGCGATCGGGAAGCATGTCGTGGCCTATCGTGGTAGGTGGGAGTCCCCTCTAACTCTCGTTCGGTTTCTACTAAATATCAGCCATACATAAGTGTTGAATAAAGTGGATCCACATCGTCCCTGTGTCTCGATAACATACAGAAAAGGGTCTACATGTGGGATCCTAGATTATTATACAGACCCCTGAGTCATCCTCAAATAAAGACTTTACAGGTACTGAGGGATCAGGGGCTCGTTTAATAATGTAGGATCATACATAGAGATCCTTTTTCTCTAAGGCAACGAGACCCACTGACGATGTGGGTCAACCTTATTCAACACTTATAGAAGATCTTTGGTCATGTAGAACACTATCAGCCAAACGTGCTTCAATATCATTAAACAATAACCCTCCTACAAGGTCTCCTTGTACCCTTCCTTTCCCTGGCGTTATTCAATGGGGGGCGTTGCTCCACGTTTTGCAGATCGCAGAATAGTAACCTGAGGTCAAAATTGTAGCTCTAGATTCTTTTTCAGATTGCATCATAACTAAGTCGACATCTATATTCAATTGAAAATCTAATTAACCTTTTCACCTATGTCACTGAAAATGTGGTGTTGTAATAAGTAAGATACAACATTAAAATATCTATACCACAGGACACGATCCAATATTACTGGAGCGATGCTTTCCCCACATTTCTAGGAGCAACGAACACTCACACACACCTCACACCACACACACCACCCATATACCTCACCCACACCCCCACGCACACACCACACACATAGACAGATACACAGACAGACACAGACAGAGAGACAGACACAGACAGACACAGAGACAGACACACACGCAGACGTCAGTCCCGAGGGCGTGCACGTTTTCTCACAGAACACCGCGAGATTTCACGACATCTCACGAGATCCTGGCGGCGCATAAATCAAACGATCAATGAGGGACGCGCCGCGCATGCGTCACAGTGACCGCTGACGTCACTTCCGCTGGGCCGAGGACGCTGGGGCTGTGAGAGCTGTCTGTGAGAAGTAGGGGGGTTACTCGTCCACCAAAAGGACAGTTTTAGTGAGCTTTTAATGGCGCCTCGTAAAGTGATGACTTCCGCTCAGAGAATCAAATCTGTACACTCTCCCAGCAGATACTCTACGCCGCTAGTCGCATCTCTGTACCAGGATTCCTCTCTGGGAGTAAGGACTTATTTAAAAGGAGTTGTATTGCGATGCGAAGTCGCTGAAAATGCGCCATGAGTTTTGGTTGTGGAGTAATCTCATGAGGCAAAGCCAAGGGAAATCATGCAGCAGACGATAATGAATGGCACATTTTCAGTGGTAACGGATTGAGTGCGGTACAGATTTTCCCTCACTTCTATCACTGATTGACTGGCTAAAATCTGTGACCCAATTCCCCATCGAGTATTTTACTACAATACTCCGTGGGGGTTGAGTACGAGTTTCTAATGTAAGTCTAAGTGAAAATAAAACAAATTACCGCAGACTAAAATGAAGGGTGTATTTTCACGGCGGTTCAGGTTTTATCTCAACCCTATCACTGACTGATTGGCTAACGTTTGTGATGTCATTCCATAATTGAATATTTGTTTTCGAAATATTCCATGGGTGTTGAATACAAGTTTCCAATGTAAGGTCCATGTGGGAAAAGCACCAGGGGTGAGATAAAGGTTTGATATTTCTCAATATCTGAACATTTTACTGAGTAGTCTCTGTTCTATTTATTAGAAACTGTACAGTACATATCATACAGTTTCTTCAGTTGTTTGGACCTGTTTGTTTATTTGATTTCACTGCCAGGCAACCATTTCATGTTCTTTCGAGACATGTAATGGTTGTACACCACGAGGGTGGTGATCGAATCTGTGTGATGAATTTAGGTAGAAATCTCACCCCGACACATTTACCGAGCTGAGAGTTTTTTAACTTTCCACACTACATAGACATGGTATGAGAAGGACTGGTCTTTGATATAGCAGTAAATCTACCACTGGTGGGGATGAAGGAGAAAGGTGGCTGTACACCACACCACATAGACATGGTATAAGAAGGACTGGTCTTTGATATAGCAGTGAATCTACCACTGGTGGGGATAAAGGAGAAAGGTGGCTGTACACCACACCATACAGACATGGTATGAGAAGGACTGGTCTTTGATATAGCAGTAAATCTACCACTTCTGGGGATAAAGGAGAAAGGTGGCTGTACACCACACCACATAGACATGGTATGAGAAGGACTGGTCTTTGATATAACAGTCCCATAACCTTCAGCGCTCTTTACCAGTTCCAACACCTATATCTCATTTTCTAAATTTATTTATTTTTATATATAACGTTTGGATTCGATTACACATCGTTCTTCCATTCAAACGGTAACAGGTGCAAGCAGGTTGTCATTTTATAGAATGCAGTTCATGTGTTGAATGCTTTTAATTCGAAATAGATGACAGCGTATGAACGGGTTCATGTTCTGGTGTGGCGATTCACGGACAGAGACAAGCCTGGAAGCCTGGCCTAGGTGCTCACTCACACACTAGGCCAGGTAACGCCCGCCATTTCTCTGGTGCCTTCTGGTTAACAGCCGCCATTTTGACGCTGGTTTATCCTCTAGAGGGCGTAGCGAAATCTGATATTTACTTAAAGAAACATCCTCATAAGTTACCTTTTATCTTTTGAAAGGTTCATACTACTTTATTTTGTATCATTGTACAGTATAAAGTATTAGTAAGTTATTTGGGGAACCTCGTGAGGGAGAGAGGTTGTGCTGGCTTTCCTTGCCACTGCAAATCAGTGGAGAACCAGCCATAGTTCAAAGTCGCTCACTCGTTGGTCTAGCTGGGCGTTACCTGTCCTATATTTCATTAGGGCAGGGAACCAGTCTAGGGCAGAGATAAACAAGTCCAATCTGAGTAAGACTCTGCTGGGAGAATGAGGTCTTAGCCTCGGAGTGGGACGCGGTTTTCCCGCCTTTAACTCTCAGAGAGAGAAATGTCGTCTGATGTTTCGTGACGTACGGTGAGGAGTGGCGGGAACACTCTGCACGCGGCACGCCCGTTTAACGGCACTTGACCCGGGATTTCAATCACGTGTACTTCAAAGAGAATCCAAGATGGCGCCCACAAACAGACGCCCGACTGTGACTGACAGCCGCAGGGCGTCAGGAGGTGCAGGTTTTAGGGGAACTCAGTGTGTTAAAGCTGAACTAATAAAGGCGCTACTGCTTCATGTGATGTGAGGTGGAGGTCTTATCAGGATGAATTCCTCTTCTCACAGCTAGGCTAAGGTACTGCACTGAATTCTATACACAGAAACATAGTGTGGCTGAATCGAATCTGTTCAGAAATATTTCCAACCGAAATATCGAAAAACAGATGTAATTGTATAGATTTATAAACTCAATGGTAAAGGACGTCGCCGAATTGACAACATATACTTAGGGTTTCAGGTGATCTGAATGTTTTAAGGCTGAACTTTCTCTCGTTAAGTTCAGTAATCATACTCCCTTGTCGCCACGACTTTAGAATAATGGGAAATATGTAAACACTCACCAGTCATTATTGTGTAATTAGCTATTTTAGTCCACCCAGCTTATTCGAGCGAGTCAAATTTGCAGCTGCCGATTTGCAAAGTAAGGCCCTAGGTCGTCAACAATTCATAGACCGCATTAGTGTGACGTCGCTCACACTCTGGCTGCTGATTGGTCAATTTTTTTAATTATCCTCGTGCAATATAGAACAGCTTACTGCACTCTCGACCAAATATAGTGACCCACTTTTAAGCCTCTGGCATTTCTTTTATTAGGAGTAGGATAAATGATAATAGGGCTGACTGTCTTGGTACTTCAATATACCTGGTAAAGTTATTGATGCGATCTGGTCAATAAATTCACCGCACATTTTTAACGTACTTAGACAGTGTTATCGAGTGAGCCACGTCTGACCACGTACTTAGAGAGTAGGCCAGAGAGTAGATGATATCCTGGAAGGACATTAAACAGTCTCTGTTCCGTTCCCTGACGTTTCCCTCCTCCTCTCCAGCTCCACAGTACAATCATCATTCCTCTTTCTCTATAGCTTCTTTCCCGTACATTAGTTCAAGTCACTTCATCCAGATGTCGCTGCTTCCTACAAACACCGCCCCCTATTGGCAATGCTCATTACTAGAAGACAGTGACGGTACAAAGACAGAGAACTCACACTGAAACTCCCTCCACGGACACTCTCCATTCACAGACAATTGTCGTCTGCCATTCCGAGCAGACGACAATTGTTTCCCGCGCTTTCTTGATGTCGAATGTTGATGACGTAGAAGCTGGTGGACGCGTTCTTTGTGTGCTCGCACGTCATTGTAATCAGACGTCCTTCAGGCGCGACATACAGCGTCTGTTTGTGACGTGTTTCCGGTATACTAAAATGCCGTCTGTTACTGTGACGTCAGCGGAATCTGTGTTCTTTGTGTACTCATCGCCTACAGCAGGGCACTGAGCTATCAGTCCACCACCGCTGTCTCCACTCGATCTGTTCAGGTATCTGCTGTGTACGCCTCAAACCAGGTACTTTTGTTTTATTTATGCTATTTAAAGCAGACATACTTAACGGGAAATATTGGTAGCTAGCAAATTGAGAAAGAACCCCAGATTTGTATTCATTATATTTTGAAAAAGTAACCAAGAAAGGAAATAAGAAAATGGGAAATTGACTTTTATACTGACTGGCCATCTTGACACACGATAATGACGTCTTTGACGGCATCACTGTCAGTCGGCGTTTCTTGACGGCGAGTGTTGTTATTGATCGATTTCGCATATCTAAGCTATCTAAAGTGTATCACATGAATCCCACATGTTAGATACCTCATATTTGCTAAATGTACATGATAACTTGTTCCAGTGCCTTTGTCAGACGCCGCAGAACTCGCGAAGTGAAGGGGTCCGCCATTTTCAAATCTTCAGCCCAGACCTGTGTTGTCTGCCTATCGGCCAATCAGATTGCATTATTCTTTCAAAGCGTGCAGTTTGTCACTCAAAGCGTGCAGTCTGTAGGTATCCAAGGGCACCGGTACGAAGAGTCATGGTGTACATAGACAATAATCGATGGTTTTGTGGATAGGCGGCCGTAAACCACGAGAGGTTGACGCGCAGTAATACACGAGTGCTAACGAGTGTATTACGACGTCAACCTCGAGTGGTTTACACAGCCGCCTATCCACATAATCATCGTTTGTTGTATTTATTATCCATCATTTCGAATAAATTAAACCCAGTAATTGCCATATTAAAGGGTATAGCAATAGGGACTATTTCTTTGCTCTATAGCACAAAGGGACTATTTCCCCCATATACCATGGTTTTGAGGCTGTATACCACAGGTTTGAATCCGTATACCACAGTTATGGTATCTAACAGGTTTTATACAATGGGAAGTGGTTTACTTATTCCCCATACATTTTCAATGGGGGCTTTGTATACGATGGATAATAAAGTGCAATCTGTGTACAATAACTATACCCCTAGGAGCAGTAAGTATTCACACTGAGTTAGTGCGTAGGTATATAATAATATACTACTGCATACCACCAGACGGTAAAGGAGGTGACGGCGAGACACAGCAGCACATTATCATGAACACACTTTCCCATTTACAAAACCTCTTTGATTGAAACTGAGGGAGAATTGCAGTTTTTCCGTTAAACGCCGCCTGGCGGTGCGTAGCTTAGTTAGGGCAACGCTCGGTCAAACACTGGTCACACTAGTGTTGTGTGAATGGGATTCACAGCTTTCACACCTAGAGTGTGGGCGGTAGGTGTGAGCACAAGACCGTTGTTTCGGGCAAGACATGACAGCCTTGGCAGACTACAGTATTCTACCAATGACTATGGATCGTCTTAACTTAACAGCCGATAACTGTCTCGGTTTTTCCAAAGATAAAGATCAGCCTATGTTGACCAGGCTTTAACCATTGTATATCTACTACTGGTGTGCTTTGCTTCTCTGTTTTCTTAACAATATCTGACATATTACTGAAGCGATATGCATGTATGACACACCAAATTGACGCTGGTATACCATAGAATACGATGCAATCGCTGTTACTTCTCTGGAAATAATGTAAACAGGTATTATGAACGTGTTACGCGCATACATTCAGTGATCCTATGTTAAAGAATACGTTGCCAGGTGAATGTTTGGCTTCAGCTGTGGCGTAACTAAGCAGATAAGGTGCGACATGTCACGTCGATGCTCGTCCGCACCTCATGCGTGCTGAGTTGCTTCCCCCACTGAAACCGCTCTGGTCACACAGTGGGGTGAGGCTCCGTAACAAAACAACTCTAGTGACAACGTGTGGTTGAAGCTGAGAGGAGAGAGGATCTGCCTTATGCCGGCAGGCGCTTTATTTTATAACAAGAGTACATTTAGACGTCACAACGAACGAGTACGTCACATACCCACATACCATTCCTTATACAGTCAATTACAGACGCGGTAACTGTTTCCAAACATGGTTACATTTTTCCCAATTGGTCACTAGCGGTCACATGTAGGGACAAGACGCTCCCCCAAATATGGATACGTCTTTTTCGTCTAGGGACCTCTATCCTATTTTAAGAAGAAACCGCAAAGATGTTTGCGCGTTCCTCCAAGAGGATTCTGACATGTCCCGCCACGTGCAACCTTCTTGAGGTAAAACCTCTAAATACATAGTATGTACAGAAAGGAAATATATTAGCTTAGAAAAGATAATAATTTTAGGGAAGATAATAGTTTTAGGGAAGATAATAGCTTAGTATTTCTCCCTTTTTATGCACCATAGGTATTTCTCCCTTCTATTCACCACCACTTAAAACCTTATTTCCTACATAAGAAGGATTTAGTATAATTACGGTTTTCTCTCATATATTGATGCATGCATATACGTTCATCTGAGGAGCGTGAGAAAGCCGGACATGCGAGCAAGGTTCTCACAAACAAGTTGACATGAGTAACGACTTGTTGAGACTAGAGGTGGATACAATACGGATGTGCACGTAGGCACAATCACGCGGAGACAGTAAACTTCCAGAAAACACATCTCTTTCTCACCAGCGACTTTCGCCTCTCCTTTGTAAATATAATATATGTCCTCCCCGTTTGACCATGTTTAGGAGTCGTGTATATAAGAGGAAATCAAATATATATATATAATATAACCCTCGGCAATATGCTCATGAAAATATAATGTGAGCAGCATCAGAACTTTGTGGCGCGACCAGTTACGCGTGGTATTCTCCCAGGCTCCTCCCCCGATAGGAGAGATGAATCCGCATAACCAAAGGGATTTGATATCACCAAATATGCCTTTAAACAAGTTTCTCAGAAGGAAAGAAGGTCTAATAAAAGTGTAACACTCAATGGCAATGATGTTGAGCGAATCACTGAAGGTGGCCATACGTGACATGGCCTTATGTGACATTGGCCCTCCCCACCTTAAAATAATCAGTAACCTTCATCAGGTTGGTGATGATTTAAGACAAAAGAAGATGATTCCCTGTACCCTCATGGCTTTAGCTTGAGGGGCTTCAGTTACTGCTACCATGTGCACCGAAGAACACCCCCAGTGCCCTGAAGGAAGGCACGCCCAGTCTCCCAAGGAGACTCCTGCATCGACAGGAGCGATGTTTGACGGGCATAGTCACTGGGAATAAGGATGGACTAAAACAGTGTTAGCTAGGGCAAATGTGTATTTGCTGTCTGGTCGGAACGAGTCAGAGTTTACTATACATTGTTTAGGTCAACGGGAAAAGCGGCAGAATACCTCCAGATGGTGGTAGACATCAGGAAGTAGGGCAAGACATCTAGACAGCAGTTGCTAGCCAAGTGATTTGGGCAACCATTCTATTACCCCTGAATATGAATAATCCGACAACCCAGTGGAGCCAGCATATTAGTCCCCAAAGGAAACATCGAAGGAAAACTTTTTAGAAGGAAACTTTGTGTTGGAAAAGCACTTGTAAGTTTCGTATCTACAGTGGCGCCCCCTTGCTGTAGGCGTGTGTACTATTACGTAAATAAATCGATTACTAAAAAGCATAATGTGTCTTGGCGACATAAAGGAGCGTGATATAGCTGGTCGGCCAATCCCACTTCGAACCAAGTACCCCTAGGGGTTGGACTTTATGCCCCTTAAGGCAAGAAGGCAGGCGTCGGAAGTACGCCAGAACGTCTTGCAGGCATCCCGGGTAACTCTCCAATATGCCTCATGACCAGAGCCACCTTAAATCAGAGAAGATTTAGAGAATGTACTCCGTTTTCCTTACTGAGGATCAAGTTTGCCTCTTCCTTTAGTTTGACAGTTACTCTTACTATGGTGGCCGCCTTATGTTTAACATGTTCGTTGGCTTGTTTTCTAACTATTGGACAATATGATCTAGAGAATACTGTCATTAGAGACATTAAGAATGTCTTTGCTATTCTAAAGAGAGAACATGACCAAAAGTGGCTATGTGTTGACTGTCAAGCCATATTGGAAGTGAAGGAAATGGAACTGCAAATCAACCAGCCAGTAATGGACTGAGCAGAAGGGTTGGAGCCCACATGATTCCGCATATAGACCGGAAACGGGTATGGAGTTTCCTTCATGTCCTCAAAATAGGTTAGCCCCAATTCTCCGCGTGACCGGAGGGAGTGGGTGGTAGTTTTATTGCCGCATGGGGGGGAATCCCCAAGAGGTCACGGCACCTGTATTGGTTCATGGCTGTTCCCCAATTTACTAGGTCAGTCTCAACCTTCCCGTTAATCTTCAGTATCGTCCCGCAAAACTTGCATGTTGCCCATCGTCGCACCATCTGGTCGAGAGTCTTCCAGAAACACTTTTGGTGCACGAGGGCGCCGCAGCAGGTCATTCGCGCTCCCATTCTGATATCCCACCTATCTTTGTATTCAATATAGGTAAGATCCTGCAAGCATACACAACATAGCCCGGTTTTCTGTTGTAGAAGGAAAGCCTTCTTTCTAGCACCGTGTCGTAGAACCCTTCTGATTCCTGCCTTGGAAAATTCCCCACGTTTCTCATCATAGATTCTTGGGAAAAGATTTTGCCGTTTAGCACCTGTGCAGTTAATTAGAGCCTCTATGATTGACTCCCCTCGACCTGCTATGTTTGAGGGATAATAATTCAATACTTCGCCCAAGAAATGGTGTGCCTCTTCGGGTTCTAGAGTAAATGCGATTTTGACTAACAAGTGGTAGAGCTCATCGCACCCAAAGAAATTGCAAAACTCCACGTATGCATTACCGGAGCTTTCCTTCACCAACTGCCACAGTGCTCGTGCCAACGCATATATATTACTATGGTCAGCAAAAGCCTTAAACACCTTCATGTATTCAGCACATGAGAATATAGGTGGTAGAGTGATGGTCGTTATGCCCATTTCACCATCATTATACCACAAAGCATGAAAATACCTGCTATACCGACTCAATTTCTCATACTCAAGTTCTTGAAAAATAAACTCGGCTGAGATAGCCATTTTGAATCAATTTTCACTTTTCTTGATTCACACCTGTCCCGTCCTGCCCCCCTGGATAGTGGCCTCCGATACACGAAGTCGAGCAGCTTCTCCAACGTCCCCACTCCAGGAGCTTTGACTCGGTTAACAAACGCCCCGAAAGGAGAAGGAATCGTTGGGCGCCACTGTTCTTACATTGCTGACGGTGGCCTTAGGTACACGAAGTCGAGAAACGTCCACAACGTCCCTACCCCAGGAGCTTTGACTAGGTTAACAAACGCCCCGAAAGGAGAAGGAATCGTTGAGCGCCATCTTTCTCCGTTACCCAGGTTCTCCAATCTCTTTTACTCTACTGTCTTGGCGACAGGAACGCGGACTATTTATTACAACAACCTTTTGTCTTTGTGACAACACAACAAATCACCCCATGGACTATTCCATTTGGTATTGTTCATAGGATTATTGACTTTCAGATCAGTAACCTCGCAATTTACTATATCTGTAACAACATCACGAGAATCGTCTACCCATTAGACGTTCTGAAACTATTGCCTTCACGGCCACGAAAAGTTGTCATTGTTTGTTTTTTTTTGTTTTTTTTTATAGAGTACTCCTCAAAGTCTTTGAAGAAGTTCCCAGTGTCCTTGTTAGGAAAAGTACAGCACAATTAAATCACATCTATAACACAGTATGTCCACATGAACTTGAAGAGGTTCATATATTTCCTTCGGTCAGACGGTGAAATCTGTCCTAGTTCCACCTTGCCTGACCGATCACACGAGGCGTCACCATAGTCCGTTGCGAGAGGATCGCCCGGTTCTTACTTTGAGGTCATCACACATTATTAGTCTGTGGGTATGTCCAGCACCAAGATTCACAGATTACACAGAGTATCAAGGTCATTGTGTTAGAACAAGTACCCAGTGTCATAATCGTTCAATTTGTTCAATTAATTTTTACCTAGTAATGATTACATTATCCTTTTTATTTTGACAGCGAGAGTAAGGTTATCACTCGTGGGCCTTTTTATTTTGTTTACGAGAGTAAGGTTATCACTCGTGGGCCTTTTTCGTTTTGAAACGAGAGTAAGGTTATCACTCGTGGGCCTTTTTGTTTTGAAACGAGAGTAAGGTTATCACTCGTGGGCATTTTTATTTTGTTTACGAGAGTAAGGTTATCACTCGTGGGCCTTTTTAGAGAAGTTCAAGGTTGGTGCATACATGTAGCAGTAACAAGGAACCTCTGGTTATGGAGAGTGCTAGCAAGTCAATATGTCGGCCGAATGATGTTGGGCGTGTGGTAATCATCACGAAACCCCAAGCGTTATATAGTTAATTAAGAATTAAAAAAAAATAGAAATAGAAATAATAAAAAAAAACTTTTTGCAATGGTATGAATCAGAGAACATCACGACTCGTCTTCTGTCAACCCCATGACAGTTGTACCACAAGTTGTACCACCAGTTGTGTCACCAGTTGTATCACCAGTTGTACCAGAGTCTGTTCCTTTTGTGTGGACCGAAGGGAGGAATGGTTTTAATCGTGTCGTCCGTGTTTTTCACACACCCCGTCCGAGCGTGGTTCTGTCAGATACCCTCGTTTTCACACACTCCGTCCGAGCATGGTTCCGTCAGATACCCTCGTTTTCACACACTCCGTCCGAGCATGGTTCCGTCAGATACCCTCGTTTTCACACACTCTGTCCGAGCATGGTTCCGTCGGATGCAGCTTAGTTCAGCACCTCAAAGTAGAACACCAAGGGTGTGAAAAACAGTCATTTTAGTCTTTGCACAGGACATCAGGACAGTAGTCAGGAAGGATCGCAGAAACAGGTGTTAATTTTGAGCTTTTTTATCATGCCTTCATTCCCTTTTTATCTCGATGGGCTAGGACTGCGGGAAACGACTAATTACGTCATCCTCATTTCCCTCGTCTGGCATGTCCACCTGAATCATAGCCTCACAGGTTCGAGCACTGTACCTCACCTCAGGAAGAACTTTTTCCCTCTTACTCCTCTCTATACCATAACATTTCTTATTCTTACAGCACAGTAAAAACCCTTGCTTCTTAATCTTTTCTCTAATCTTATAACCTCTTTTTGTAAGATACAGAAATACTACAAATCCCACTATTATTGCCAGGGCTACTATAAACCAAAACCACCAGGCTCTACTTGCTACGTTAGCCTGTATAGTTTTTATTCTCGATACTATTCTGCTGCGAGGGGGGGCTTCAAGGGCATTGAAGGAGGGAAAATTTAGCTCAGATATGCCGCTAGTCTGCCAAACTTTATGTATTCTTATTGGGTACCGGGAAAAATTCAACCAGGACAAGTCCACGGGCTGTGGAGGTGGGACGGTTATGTTGTGGGAAAAACGAGTAAGGGGCAGGCCTCAAAGATTCCAGAAATCGGTGTCAAGTCTGCATCGCTGGCCTACTTGGATAACATAACTCCCGGCAGTTAATTTTCCAGTAACTGGGCTTTCGTGAGGACATGCATAGTGGTAAGTTGTGTCTTCTGTTTCTACAATGTATCTATTTAGGGGAGTTGAGACTACTCTAGATGGCGGTCGCCCAGTGTTGAGTGTTACCGGACACTTGGCCTGTTGTTCCGCGTCTCCATTTATCAACCCATGTAAACACGGTTGTTGCCGTCTATCATACTTCACCCCGGATTTACATGCTCGCGGGTCTGGACCATAACATTCAAACGGGAAATACAGATCTTCAGTTGTCAAATCTAGAACAAACGGTTGTGGCTGGTGGATTTTTATACATTTCTTCCCTTCACACACTGCCATGGTGTTTAAAGTGTATAAACGCTGCTCGTGGCACCCGAATAAAGGTGCCCGCAGGACACAAATGGCCTGAGAGTCGACAACCATTATCTTTTCCACCCGGACATAAGCATAATAAGCCAGGGTATTAACTTGCAGGCCGTTATCTTTTGAAGAGAGTATTTTCTCCATTAATGGCACAGGCACCACCTGATCAGAAACAACTCGCGCCTCACAGGCAACTCGCACGCTAGAGGCCTTGGCTACCGCTGCTTCGTAACTAGTTAGATGTTCATCAATTAAATCCATCACAACTGTGAATCCTAGCACTACCCCGTTATATTCAACAATAGGTTCCATATGGCTCAGGCGTATTATACTTCCCTCTTGCGCTTCTTGCCGCCTTATTATCGAGTTTACAGTATGGGCTAACTTCTCTTCCTGCACTCCCAAAAGGTTTACTTTGGCCACTAGTCCTATTTGTGTATCCACTACACCCTCAATTTCCTCCGCCAATGCCAAATCCGCCGCCTGCAGGGCTTCAATATCGACCTCAGTGGCTGTCCCAAATAAGAATGAAGAAATCTCGCCAACTATATTTAAAAGTCCCCTTTTTCGTCGACTGACATGCCTTATCCGCGTCCGGATGACAGCAAGTCTTCTCAACAAATTCTCGGTAAAAGCCAGTGCATCTGTGTTAGGGTGGTAATGGTTATATCGGTCCTATTTCTCTCGTATACGATGTTCTAGGCTGTCACACATTTGTAGCCATTTCACATCCAGTGAATGGTCAGCCGATAGGTATACGTATACCTGAGCATAAGAGCTTATCTCTCTCACCTCCTCTTCGTGAGATATAATCGCCCCAGTTTCTATTTTGGCTATTTCCTGTCCGCTGGATAGCGCCAGGCACCTGAAATAAGATGAGGACTCAGTTAGTACAGAGTCTCACCGTTTCCAGCCAGGAATTCCAATCAATTTCAAAGGAATTAGGACACCCCATACTCCTACTTGAGTAAGTGTTAACAGCAGCTGCTGCTGGTGTAAGGACTGTGGACAGATGGGGATTTGGGATTACAGGAACCGGGTTAGCTTCAGCAGGCGGAAGCTTTGATTCCTTACTCGTTGGGGCAGGCACTGGATCTACCTCCTCGTACGACTTTGCTTCAGGAATGACACGAGCATTCCGTTGATTAACTCGAACGACGCGTCCCGTTTCGAGTTCCTCTACGCGGAGGCCTCCTTCATGATTGGAGATCACCCGGTAGCCGGGCTGCCATTTAGGCTGCCCCTTCCGGGGAAAGAGGGCGCGCACCGTGACAAAGGCCCCAACGGGTAGGCGTTTAGCCCGGCCCGGCTCTTTTGTCTTATAGGCGGCTCTCGTTTCCAGGTGGAATTCATGCAATAGGCTCTGTGCTAGCCGTATTGCCTGTAACCTTTCACCCTCCTCAGGGTTTCCTGTAGTGGTTCGGGGCAGGCGCGCTTTCCTGCCATACACTGATTGGTACGGACTGATGCCGGCGGGACCAGCCGTAATTCTATACGCATATAGCGCCTTGGACAGGTACCTTGTCCATTTTCGCGGGTCTCCCCCTGTCAGTTTCAAAAGCAACCTCTGGATTGTTCCATTGAATCGCTCTACCATCCCATTGGACTGGGGATGATACGGCGAAGTCTTACGGTGTTGGACACCATTATTCCTCATCCATTCCTCAAAATGGGTCTCCGTGAATTCCCCTCCATTATCAGTCACTACGACTGCAGGGAGTCCATATCTAGCTACCACCTCACGTGAGAAGGCTTCCCACACGGTAGCAGATTTCTTTGATGCTATTGGTATTGCTTCTACCCAGCCAGTAAGATGATCAATACATGTTAACAGGTACTGTCAACCTCGTTGATCTCTAGGGAAGGGTCCCACCAGGTCCATTCCCCATGTGTGGAAAGAACACGGGGGCGTAGGCATCTGTCCCCTTGGGGCAGCAGCATTTGCCGGTGTGAGGGTGTTACATAACACACAGCTACTTATATACTCCCTAATGGTTTTCCGCATTCCAGGCCAAAGGTAATTCTCTTGTACCCTCTTTAAGGTCTTTTCTGGAGCCGAATGCCCTACTTCCCCGTGACAACGGTCAATCACTGTCTTCCTATACTGTTGGGGTAGCATCAACCGAGGATAGATACCCCCGTTTTTGAATGGTTCTGCTAGGCTGTACAGAATTCCCTGATATACCACATATCGGGTTTCGTCTGTCCCCTGTTCAGCCTCAATGAACCCATCTTGGAACTGTTCTTTCTGGAGCTTCCTCAAAGCCAGAGGATCAATGCTGTCAGTGTTCCAGACATCTGGGGTTTCTGACGCCCAGGTCTCCTCCCCGCCTTGGTCATTAACTGGGGCTACACTTGCTATTCTTGACAGCATGTCTGCTCGGACATTTAGCTTTCCCTTGTGATACATAATTGGGGCGGCATACTCGGATATCTGGATTGACCACCTTTGGAGCTTGGTATTCCTAATTTCTGATTGGAAAAGGCACCTTAAGGGTTTATGATCCGTGTGGATTTCAAAGCGGGCACCCCCTCCCAGGTACGGGTGTAACTTCTTAAGGGCATACACAATGGCATAGGCTTCTTTTTCTATGATAGGCCACAATTGCTGCCTTTCAGACAATTTGTGCGAGACATAATGTATGACCCGTTCTACCCCTTTATCATCTTTTTGGACAAGGATAGCACCAATGCATCGATCAGACGCATCGGTGTATAAGATGTAGGGCTTGTTGACGTCGGGGTGTGCTAAGACTGGTGCTTTGGTCAAAGCAGCCTTCAGCTGGTCGAAGGATTTTTGATGTTCTTCACCCCATATGAACTCGTTCTTTGGTTTCGTCAACTCCGTCAGTGGCACCGCCAGGGTCGCGAATCCCGGAATGCACTGACGATAGTATCCGGCCATACCAAGGAAACTTCGTACTGCCGTTCTATCTTTTGGCGGTTCCATATCCCGTATGGCCTCTATTTTCGATTCATGGGGGCGTATGCCCTCAGCATCAACCACATACCCGAGCAATTCTATTTGGGTCTTGTAGAAGCTACACTTCGATGGTTTTACCTGCAGACCTGCCTCTCTCAACCTGTCAAGGACCTTTCTCAGATGTTCTACATGTTCTTTCTCGTTCTTGCTATAGATGACAATGTCATCTATGAATACCATGCAGCAGCGCCCAATGAGCCCGGACAACACTTTAGTCATGGCTCGTTGGAACTGAGCTGGGGCGTTCTTTAAACCAAACGCCATTCTGGTGAACTCAAAAAGTCCGAGATGACAGGTAAAAGCCGTCTTCTCAATAGAGGCAGGGTCCATAGGCATCTGCCAGTACCCGGACTTAAGGTCTAGGGTGGAGAAAACCGTGGCCCCCTCTAGTGTGTCAAAGATATCTTGAATGTAAGGCAGCGGATAGGCATCACCTTTTGTCATTGCATTTATTTTACGGTAGTCTACGCAAAACCGACTGCTGGCGGCAGTGATCGAGCAACTCGGACCAGCTTCTCTTTTTCACTGAACACATCCCGATACCTCGTTAAGACGTCATTAACGAGGGAACTGCTCGACATTGGAACTTGGGATACTGACATCACAGGACCACAATACTGTGATGGATTAGTTACAAGTGGATATACTTTCTCTCCTAATTTCATTACATTTTGTACAAAATCGATTACACATGCCCGGCGGCACAGATTGGACCCGATCAACAAATCAACTCCCCCTGCGTTATCGCACACTAAAACTTCTGTTGGGAATCCCCCTATATCGACGGTACAGGTACCCTTTACAGTCAGGGTGTGTCCGGTTATACTCCGCACCATTGGCGGTTCTTCTAAGGGAATAAACTGTGGTAAGCGAGTATACAGTTGAGCGGTTATAAGAGTATGTGTACTACCAGTGTCTATCAGGGCTGTCACCTGTATTCCTTCTACATCGAGTCGTACCCTAGGTCGCACGGCTCCCTCTGCGCCACAACAGCGTCCATCCCCCGGCCAAGGGGTGAGGACTGAGGGCTTAACTAGTTTCCCTGGTTGGCTGGGGTAGCCACAGGCGTAGGAAAACTACCCTTATCTTTGCAATCGTACCTCCAGTGTCGTCCCCCACAAAAGCAAGGACGAGTCGGGGGCCGAGCCCGACACCCTTCTACGACATGCCCGCTCTGGCGGCACCGCAGGCAGACATCCTCCGCCACTTCTTGCGGTCTAGACCCGTTAGAAGAGTCTTTAGGTCCCGGACCATTCTTACAATCGTTCGCAAAATGACCTAGCCTATTACACCGGAAACATTTATCCTGTGGGGTGGCTGTACGTGGTTTCTTTTTTCTGAGATTCATATTGGGTTCAGGTTTCTTTTGAGTGCTTTGCACCGCTAACACTTGCTTCATTTTGTCTCTCATTTCTTGTTGGGACCGATTGGCAGAAGCCACCTCCTGCCTCAGTTCTTCTACTACACCCCGCAAGAGGGCGGTCTCACTAACTTCCCCTTCAAGTGAATGGACTTTCCCGGTATCCCTTGGTTTGAGATAATCTTCTCTTTGGCTATATGAGATAACCTGTTTTATGGCTACCTGGAGGGAGATAGGTTGGCGCGCCGCAATCCTGCACGCCACAGCCCTGTCTTCCATCCCGCTAAGGAGATCCCTTATAAGTTCAGATTGATCTTGTGGCAGGCTTGCATATCCCTCATTAAAAAGAGTTTCAAAAGCGGAGACATATGCACGGATAGACTCTCCTGATCTCTGAGCCAAATTCCTTAACTTATCTCTCTGGGCCTGCTGAAAATCTGCAGACACATATGCATGGGCTATTAGACGCCTCAGGCTAACCCCCAAAGGATCGGAAGCGGTAAGAGTCGCTACCTTTAGGCGTATATTTTCCGGTACCTTGTCCAACTCTCTCAACCAGGTTAGAGTTTTTGCCGGGTTGTTTCCCTCACACCTACCAGTATCACGAGAATAACGACCCAAAGAATGGTTATCAGCCACGGCCGCCAACAACTTAGTCATCTGCTCTTCATCCTGTGTTCTTCTACTCCCATTTTCCTCCTCATCTTCATCCTCATCCTCGGTATCCCCGTCTACCTCAGTGAGATACGTATACTTCGTTCTCACCTCTTCTCTATCTCTGCCGGATCCCTTTTTACTCATTTTTGCTTTTTCTGCACTACTCCCTGCAGCGCCAGAAAAATCAAAGACACCACTAGGCTTGGCTTTAACGGACTCTGTTGTGCTTTCTCTACTTTGTTGGTGGGTGTCTGTCTGCAAACCTACATTCCGTAAAACCTTACTACATGGGGATGTGGTGGTAGTGGTAGCGGAGATGGAAGTGGTAGAAAAGATGGAAGGGGCGGAGCGGGGCAGGGGGGTATTCTGTCTAGTGTCATATTTATGCCTTGGTGTATCAACCATTTAGGTATAGGGTCTCCCCGTTCTATTTAAAGAGGGTTTTAAAGGTACCAACTTAAGTTTTCATGCCACATTCTAAGTACAATGCCCGAACCCGTTACTACCATGCAAACAGATGTACCTCTACTCACCAAACCAGACACAGGGTCGTCGCAGCCAGCCGCTCGAGGTTCCGAGGTTTCCATATTCTAGGCAGACAGTTGATCTTGTCGATGTCGACACTCTCCCGTGGGCAGGGCCGCGAAGAGTTGTCCCGTTCCATCGTCCCGGGTCCACCTTTCTTTACATACAACTGGGATAGAGCGCCATTTGTCAGTTCTACTCTCCCGAGCAGAACCAGAATACGAGGATATCGCAGTCAGCTCTGGATGCGTGGTAAAATGGGTATATACCAGAGATCCCCACGGTTGCTGCCTCCTCACATGTCCATCACGTTCGTCACTTCACAAATAGAATCACGTCGGGGTCACCATTTGTCACGTCGATGCTCGTCCGCACCTCATGCGTGCTGAGTTGCTTCCCCCACTGAAACCGCTCTGGTCACACAGTGGGGTGAGGCTCCGTAACAAAACAACTCTAGTGACAACGTGTGGTTGAAGCTGAGAGGAGAGAGGATCTGCCTTATGCCGGCAGGCGCTTTATTTTATAACAAGAGTACATTTAGACGTCACAACGGACGAGTACGTCACATACCCACATACCATTCCTTATACAGTCAATTACAGACGCGGTAACTGTTTCCAAACATGGTTACATTTTTCCCAATTGGTCACTAGCGGTCACATGTAGGGACAAGACGCTCCCCCAAATATGGATACGTCTTTTCCGTCTAGGGACCTCTATCCTATTTTAAGAAGAAACCGCAAAGATGTTTGCGCGTTCCTCCAAGAGGATTCTGACATGTCCCGCCACGTGCAACCTTCTTGAGGTAAAACCTCTATATACATAGTATGTACAGAAAGGAAATATATTAGCTTAGAAAAGATAATAATTTTAGGGAAGATAATAGTTTTAGGGAAGATAATAGCTTAGTATTTCTCCCTTTTTATGCACCATAGGTATTTCTCCCTTCTATTCACCACCACTTAAAACCTTATTTCCTACATAAGAAGGATTTAGTATAATTACGGTTTTCTCTCACATATTGATGCATGCGTATATGTTCATCTGAGGAGCGTGAGAAAGCCGGACATGCGAGCAAGGTTCTCACAAACAAGTTGACATGAGTAACGACTTGTTGAGACTAGAGGTGGATACAATACGGATGTGCACGTAGGCACAATCACGCGGAGACAGTAAACTTCCAGAAAACACATCTCTTTCTCACCAGCGACTTTCGCCTCTCCTTTGTAAATATAATATATGTCCTCCCTGTTTGACCATGTTTAGGAGTCGTGTATATAAGAGGAAATCAAATATATATATATAATATAACCCTCGGCAATATGCTCATGAAAATATAATGTGAGCAGCATCAGAACTTTGTGGCGCGACCAGTTACGCGTGGTATTCTCCCAGGCTCCTCCCCCGATAGGAGAGATGAATCCGCATAACCAAAGGGATTTGATATCACCAAATATGCCTTTAAACAAGTTTCTCAGAAGGAAAGAAGGTCTAATAAAAGTGTAACACTCAATGGCAATGATGTTGAGCGAATCACTGAAGGTGGCCATACGTGACATGGCCGTACGTGACACGACACCGGCCAGTGGAAAAAGGCCTATTATTAAGACTCTTATATCTATAAGACAAGGCCATATATACAGGTGTGAATATTATGTCCTGTTCAATAATGATTAAATAATAATTATAGGGGTAGTGATCGCGTTTAACACTGATAGCATATCATCTGTGAATTACTCTAACCCCGTTTTTTTAGTAAATATGCCGTACATTAAACATTCCTTTCGTAGGTTCTCTTCTGTAGCAACCTCAGTACAGGCCAGGGGCATATTGAGGAATCACCCTAAACTGGGATTGAAATAAAGAGATATCTATAACAGTTTATTGAACAATCTACATCACATGTCTGCTCAACTCGCTGTGCAAGTCTCACAAGTTATGGTAGTTTTTAATCAGAGTAACAGAAGTCTTTAATCATGGCAACAAAACCTTCAACATAGAAAACACTCCATTCGCTCTCCGCTTCTAATAGATACTTAACCGTTTGGCGCCATTTTGCGGTACCTAGATGAACAACCCAGCTCAACCTTGACAATGCTTTCACACAAACAAACTGGCTGCCGCCTATGTAGTTACCTTAATCTGATAGAAGGCAACAAAATGGCTGCTTAAAGTCACCTTAACAACAGATAGAGGGCAACAAAATGGCTGCCATCTTTGTAGTCACCTTGACAACAGATAGAGGGCAACAAAATGGCTGTTTTACCGTCACCTTGACAACAGATAGAGGGCAACAAAATGGCTGTTTTACCGTCACCTTGACAACAGATAGAGGGCAACAAAATGGCTGTTTTACCGTCACCTTGACAACAGATAGAGGGCAACAAAATGGCTGTTTTACCGTCACCTTGACAACAATTAGACGGCAGACAACAAAATGGCCGCCATCTTTACCAATAGATGAAGGGCGTCTCTTCTCCTAAATCTGTGTTTGTTTGAGCTCACTAGGCGGCGCTGCAGGACTCTGTGAGGGGGGAGGGGGAGGGGGAGGGAGGTGTGAGGTGTGAGGGGGTGTGAGGTGTGAGGTGTGTGTCTGGGAGGTGTGATTGACATTCAGCGGAGCACACCTTGCCCTCGGCCTGCAGGGAGAAGTCTTGGAGCCCCGAGCAGACTTCAGTAACTGATATCCACCACATGATCCTAAATCCCATTCCACACACCGCGCTTCTACATATTCATTAACACCTCCCCGGGGGGGGGGGGCGGGGGGCGGGGGGGGGGGGAGAGGGGGGCACCCTCCACCAGACCTCACACAGGAGCACGCCGGGAAGGCCGTACTTCCGGTCCGTGACGTCAGAAGGCTGGGCGATAATAAGGAAAAAGCTGTGTCTACCGTAAAAGACAATCAGTAATGAGTATCGACATTAAATCACCATCTACCTTCATGGAATGGTGATGCTGGGTCCTTTCTTTGGACCCTGGATAATTTATACGAGCCCTATTCAGATAGATCCTGTCATACATACACAATTACCACCACAGTCTTGTATGGGAATGCAACCGAGCAGAGCGGGCATCGTATCAACACCAAGATGTATAAGCCCTATTGAGGTATCCCGTGATCCAGTCTGTTTACAAGTTCCGGTGCTCGCTGGTTGCCGACGTTGTATGATGATAGACCCTTGACCCGTAACCCACAATTATCGCATTTTAACGGTTTTTATAAATATTCAAACCGGAAATCCAATATCAGAAATGGAAATTTCAGCTATTTCTACACACAGATCCAAAATAATATTCAGGTTCTCCAAATATAAATGGGAAAACGAGAGTTCATGTGGTCGTGGTCTGCCCAGCCAGCCGCCAGCGGAACTTGTATTTACCCTGGGCGATAAAAGGGAGTTTAGTAACCTTTGGAGGACGTATACAACCGCTCACACACAAACCCGCTGCTTCAAATTCTATCTATCACTCACTCTTAGTCGTAATCTGAACAAGGTTCTCACTGCGCTCTATGGGAGAAGAATTATTAACGAACCAGGCTTAGAGCCTTGAGAATCCACTGGTACACAATATTCCCACTAGGTGGCATCATTGAGATTATAGGAATCTTTGGTTGCATTGATGTGCATCTTTAGCGCGGGAGGCAGGCCAGTGGATTCTCAAGGCTCTAAGCCTAGTTCGTTAAGAATTCCTCTCCATAGAGCGTAGTGAGAGTACAGAATGAAGCTTAGAGAGTGTGAGATCTTATGAGAGGGGTGCAACATAGAAACACAACAATTCCTTAAGTGGAAATCACACGATGGTTGTCGCAGACAAATGCTGCTGAGATTCCGTAATCTGAATTGTAGGGTTCCATTTTCCTGAGACAAGTTTACCCCCTGCAATAGTCAGGAGATTTCATTTCAAACACTTTTATATGTATCGGGGCTTTTGGTGAGATGAAGGTTTTCACTTCTCATTGGCTTACTGAGTACCCAACCTAGCCAATAGGAAGCCGGTAAGCAGGGTCACATGTTTGTCACACCACTCGCCTGAAGGGTACTTGAGTCCCAGGATGAATTCTCAATTCTTTTATTGGGACTATGTACCAGCTGTGTCCCTCCATGTGTATGTGAATCCAATATATGAAGGAGGAAATCTCACTGCAACTCTTTCACCATCTGCCTTGAAATCATCTTCCACTGACCGACGAAAAAGGCACCGATTAATTGAGTTCTCCTAAAGGTAGGTCAGTGATGGCCAACGACTACACGTCTTTATCGGTGAGGGTATTGTGTATGCTTTTCTGCTGAATGTGAAGGTCCATACTAGCAGAACTGTCCTCCAAACACAATGACCCTCACCAAAAGCTTCAAACCCCTTTGATTCTGTCAGCCGTTCATCCAGTCAGTCGGTGGTGGCCTTATTGCATAATCTATGCACAATTCATCAGTGAACACTTCTCTGCATGTCTGTTTCCATTCACCAATCTGCCGTCCGCAAACCCTAATAATCGATTGATGGTTCCCGACTGCAGATCAATGGCGAATAGTCGGCCAGTGGAAAATGGCTTTTACTGTCTCATGAGTGTGAACGTCTCCTGAACCTGCGTGCTCAGGTTACTGTCGGTATTAGGAGATAACAATCTGATACGCGTTGTAATTGGAGTAAGACGAGATATTAATTAAAGATTGAGGAGATGTAAATGAGATGACTTTGAGCTTTCAGGTCAATGAGTTGTAACAGAATCACTCCGCTGAAATCTGAACTCCATTAACTCATGTTGTAGCTCTGGGTAATGATACTACATGTATTTAATGTGCTTAAAAAACAATTAGTAGAATCTAGTTTTCTCAAGTGCTTATGGCATGTTGTAACTTGTATAGTAACTATGTGTAATAATACTACAAGTATCAAATGTGCTTAAAATACAGTAAAAAGATTAGCAGAATCCTGTTTTCTCAAGGGTCCATGGCATGTTGTAAGTTGTATGGTAACTATGGGTAATGATACTACAATTATGGAAGTCGGTAACCACGGTTTTCCCGCAGTGCCAAGTTCGGCCAAATAGCATCAACAATTCATAGACCACCTTAGTGTGACGTGTGCTGCGTATCTCATTGATAGAACTCGTAGTCATCAATCGTTTTGGCAGATCTAAGCTATTCAAACTATATAGCTTAGAATGCCCCACGTTAGATACCTCAATATTTGGTCATTACGCACTTTCAGATGTAACGGGGATTTTATAAGACATATCCGAACTCATGAAGTGATACACTACTAACCTGGATGTCCAACGTGCAAGATGTGCCCGTTACGCATGCACGAAAATATGTTGATTAACGTCACTCTCCTAATCATAGTCTCTATGAGTTGTGGTAAGCTTGACCAAACCTGACCTCAGCTAGGCGAGTGCATTGGAGTTTCCTCACATTCTCCATGCGTAGTATAGGTAAAAAAATAATTTGATTCCTTACTTGAGGCAACCCTTGTATAGGGTTTGCTGGTTCTAGCCTTCTCCCGTCTGAATATATTGGAGCAGAATCCTACGCTGGTGAGTGTTCTACATTTACCAACCCCTGGTAAACTTCTGGTCTCTACATACCTATCCGCCCAATTATATTAGTTTCTATGTGAGACTAATCATCAAAATCGTCTGTATTTATTATCAACAAAAATGCCTGAGTTGAGACAGTCGCCATTTTGTAGCAGGTCTGCCTTGTCCTGATGTTTACAGTACGCCAGCCATGTAGTGAATGGCATGTTTACCCTCATTGTCGCTCGCTCTAGTTCCCGGATTGTCCACATGGGGGCAGCCTGCTGAACAACGACACTCCCAGTTGTTAGTGCGCAGACTGGAACGAGACGAGCCCTCCCTCTTTGATTATTAGTTCAGCCAATCAATGTGCAGGGCTTGCATGCATTACCTACAGCAAAATGCCTCCTACGGCTTGTGTATAAACTCCTCTGGATGTCATTAAGATCAGTCTTCCCTTAACTCAGACTTTTTTTTTTTAGCAAAAACTTTATTCATTCATTTGACATCAAATTACATGTGACTTTCCCTCAATCAACATTTGTTACTTATCAGAGTCAATGATTAAAATATCTGAGATATACTTTTCTCTGTCAAAAACATAATATGATTGCTTTGCTCCCTTTTTTAAAAATTTTATTTCCTTATTGCCTTAGAGAAGATTTCCACCCTTTTCAGTAGTTCAGGTATAAATTAATCTTTCATGTGACAGCCCATAATCTTTTTATGTCCGATACAGTCATTTCTAGCATCATAAATGAAAAAGCCTCAGGGCGCTAAAAAAATCCACAAAAAACCATGATTCACAACATCAAATATAGATCGCTTAAAAAATTATACACAGCATTGTTCATATATCTATCTCCTATTTGTTGTAGCTCTTTATGCTTTAGCTAAACTGGATCTGAGATCAACAGTTTTTATACCTTACTTAACCTTGCTACATTGCAGATTTAGCCTTTGCCACTTCAAGAAGGAGCCTTAATACATGTTATCTCAGTGGATTGATGCAAGATTCTTGGCTATAATACACTGTTCACCTCTTGATACATTTCCTCCTATAAATTTAAGTTGATATCCTAAGCCAGCATTGACTTAGACTTAATACCTCAGTGTTGGAGTTCTGACTCCCCTACACTTAAAAGCCTCCACCTAGCTAATCTGGGCCCTGTTACTTATTTAGAACTAGATTGAGAATCATATGAATTTACATGACTCAATGAGTTTGGATGCACTTCATTCATCACCGAGGCGACGTCGAGTGATGATGACGGCGCATCCAAATGAGTGGAGTATTGTGCATTTTATGATTCGAGTGCGGTTCTGGATTTATCTCACCCCTTATGCTGATATTAAACAACATCACAATATCAGCAACTATTCAATTTATATCGCAAATCCGGTTAGTTAATAGCGTATGACGCCATGGCGTAGTATTGTCACTTTGCCGGGGGTGATCGTTGAGTATTTTTTTCCAACATTATTCCTATGGCTAAACTTGTAACAGGGGGAGAAAAAAAATGCACTCTGCTGCGGTATTAGTAATCTTGGTATTTATTTTTGATAATTTGTTTCCTCATTAGTATACTCTGCAGAGTGTGACAAAAAGAAGAAACATATTATCAAAAATAATTTTTTTCAAGAACAAAATACTATGCAGAGTGTGCTGGTATGATAAAATACGGACACACTTTTAATCAGCAGTGCGGTGACTTCTTGTGTACAAACACACTCTGGAGAGCAATAACAAACAAACAAACAAAAACTGCCCCCCAAAAGAACAACTCACTCATGGGCAACTCGACACCTCAATCTTTTGGCTAAATATTCAATCTCCAATAACAAGGGTACATAATTACAGTAAAAGGTATTTACAACCTGCTCTATGACCTCGTTGAATAATTCTACCGGAATTAACGCAGTATGCATGGACGTTCCTACAAGGTGAATACGTTTGACTATATTATACAGCTAGGCCTAATTTGCCTTTAAATACAGCCATCCTGTGCAGGTTTTCTTTATCTGATTTATCAAGCACTGTGAAGGACGACTGGAGCGTCTCGGGCCTGCTCTACTGAGAAAAGAAAGGTGACGTTTCTTGTTACCTCGTCGCGCGGGACCTGCGCAGACCGACCTCCCGGCGGGGGATGGATACTCCACCTGACCTCGGCTCCTTTTATAAGGGCCAACAAAAACGCCACCGATTTATCGAGTTCTCCTTAAAGTCAGTCGGTGGTGGCTGACGACCGAGAGAATGCAACTCTCCCATTATCCACCTTGAAGCCACTTTCCACTGGCCAACGAAAACGCCACCGACTTATCGAGTTCTCTTAAAAGTCGGTCGGTGGTGGCCAGCGACTGCACGTCGGTGTCTAAAGATCGGTAAGGGTGATGTGTATGCCTTGTTTTTATTTATCATGATTATTACATCAGTTCTGCTTACAGCAGGTCTTCCACTGTTGTCCATTTGCTAGAGATACATTAGTTTTATAGGTATCTGCATTATGCACACATGATCAGATGATGATGATGTTGTTCCTTTACAGACAATAGTTCAGTCAATTTCTTTCATAGACCGATAACTTGGCTTTGACACATTTTTAAAAATCCTTGATGCTATTTGACGGTCGTATACTCTCTTCTAGGCTGTCCCACAGGTCCATACCGACTGAAACCTCATCGTATAATCTATGCACAAAAGGTTTTGATGAAAGTGGCACTGATTAGTTGAGTTCTCCATATAGTCGGTCAGTGGTGGCTGACGACTGGACGTCGGTGCCTAAAATCGGTGAGCGTGATGTGTATGCCTCGTTTCTGCCAGATTTGACAGGATCACACCAACAGAACTGTCCTCTAAACACAATGACCATCACGGACGATTTCAAACCCCTTTGATTCTGTCAGAAGGTGAAAAAGCCGTTGGGTGGTGCCCCATTTCCATAACGTATGCACAATTAATCTGTAAGCACTGCATGTCTGTTTCCACTCTCTGATCTGGCGTCAGTATATAAAGAAAAATCGATTGGTGGTTCCCAACTGAAGATAGACTGCGAATAGTCGGCCAGTGGAAAATGGCTTTATCGCGGCTGAGTTGCTGACCACAGATGAGGTCTGTTGACAGGGTTTAGTAAACAGGCCCCATGTCTCACCGGGTCAGGTGACAGGGACTAGTAAACAGCCCCAATGTCTTGCTGGATGATGGAGACTAGTAAACAGCCCCCATGTCTTGCAGGGTGATGGGCACTAGTAAACAGGCCCCATGTATTGCCCGGTCCGGTGATGGAGACTATTAAACAGGCCCAATGTCTTGCTGGGTGATGGGCACTAGTAAACAGGCCCCTGTCTTACCAGATCGGGTGGCGGCGACTAGTAAACAGCTCCCATGTCTCACCGGTTCGGGTAATGGGGACTAGTAAACAGGCCCCATGTCTTGCCCGGTCCAGTGACGGAGACTAGTAAACAGCCCCCATGTCTTGTAGGGTGACGGGGACTATTACACAGGCCCCATGTCTTGCCCTGTCCAGTGACAGAGACTAGTAAATAGCCCCCATGTCTTGTAGGGTGATGGGGACTATTAAACAGGCCCCATGTCTTGCAGGGTGATGGGCACTAGTAAACAGCCCCCATGTCTTGTAGGGTGACGGGGACTAGTAAACAGGCCCCATGTCTTGCTGGGTGAGGGGCACTAGTAAACAGCCCCCATGTCTTGTAGGGTGACGGGGACTAGTAAACAGGCCCCATGTCTTGCCCGGTCCGGTGATGGAGACTAGTAAACAGCCCCCATGTCTTGCAGGGTGACGGGGACTAGTAAACAGGCCCCATGTCTTGCAGGGTGATGGGGACTAGTAAACAGGCCCCATGTCTTGCTGGATGATGGGGACTAGTAAACAGCCCCCATGTCTTGCTAGGTGATGGAGACTAGTAAACAGGCCCCATGTCTTGCTGGGTGATGGAGACTAGTAAACAGCCCCCATGTATTGCAGGGTGATGGGCACTAGTAAACAGGCCCCATGTATTGCAAGTCGACGGGGACTAGTAAACAGCCCCCATGTATTGCAGGGTGACGGGGACTAGTAAACAGCCCCCATGTCTTGCTGGGTGACGGGACTAGTAAACAGCCCCCATGTCTTGCTGGGTGACGGGACTAGTAAACAGCCCCCATGTATTGCAGGGTGACGGGGACTAGTAAACAGCCCCCATGTCTTGCTGGGTGAATGGGACTAGTAAACAGGCCCCTGTCTTACCGGGTCGGGTAGCGGGAAAGCCTAGCGGGGGTCGTCACATTAGACGGGGGCAGGCAGGGCGCCCCTGGCGGGCGGGCAGTGTACGTCTGTCACACCTTTACTTCCGGGGAGTTCTTCTGTTACAGACAGATCCGCCACCTGAGCTGTAGGGTATTGAGGGCACTGCCCACTGTTACCACACCTCCCACACACACACACCCTCACCCTCACCACACCTCCCCAACACACCCTCACCACCCTCACCACCCTCACCACCCTCACCACCCTCACCACCCTCACCACACACCACCCTCACCACCCTCACCACCCTCACCACCCTCACCATCCTCACCACACACTACCCTCACCACCCTCACCCCCCTCACCACACACCACCCTCACCACTCTCACACCCCCCACCACACACACCACACACACCACCCTCACCACACACCACCCTCATCATACTCACCACCCTCACCACACACCACCCTCACC